>VMDO01003060.1:0-92876 GCA_007922755.1 Pedetes capensis
TACACAGTATGTGTGAGGCCCTGGGTTTAGCCCCTCAGTGCTGCAATAAATACGATTCAGTTTTCACTTCATAAGCCTTTTTCATTCTGCTGGGCTTGGCTAATTACTGCTTTCTCTGTTTCCATACTTCTGGATAGTTACCTCTTTATTTTATATAATCCAGTTATATTCAAATTAGTCTATGTGTGCTTTACTTTATATTTCTGTGTGAATCAACAACAAAGAATATAGTAAAAGGATCTTATTGCTATTTTACAAATTAAGACATTTCAATTTTTTTAAAAATTTGACAGATTTTTTTTTTTATTAGAAATTTTTAATGTACATCATAATGTGATTCATTTTGACATGGAACCCAAGGACATATAGAAAAATACTATATAGTAAAAGATAGAGAAGACTTGGATGGGAAACTTAGATAGGAAGGGGGGAGGGGGGAAACATAGAGGAGGGTAAGGGGTAACCTATATGAATAATGCTTATCAAATTGCATATATGAAAATTGTCACAACGAAAAGCAGCTGCCACTTTTAATAGGGAACGTGCTGGACTGTTCATATAGTCCTCACTACTCCTTATTGCCTTGCACTGAGCTTACTTTCTTGGTTTTTATGATACTTGACTAGACTCTGAGGCATTGGCATTTTCAGTTCTTATTGTATCTTCTCTAATGCCTCTTCATTTTGAAGGCTTATCCTTACTTCCCTGCTCATCTCCTTTACAAGATGAACTTCAGGGATGCTTGAAGCTAGGCCTAGTGAGTGATAGTACACATAGGACATTGACATTTGATTCATCCAGTCTCACAACCAATCCTTAGTATTTTGGTGGGTGAAATATGTAGCTAGAGACCTTATGATCATTTTTAGATAGAGTAAAGGTAGGGTATGAAGTGAGGAGGTTATAAAAAGCCTTCAAGAATGGCAAAGTTTAGCTTCTCATTCCTGCTAAAAGCCTAATTCCAGGTTGTTGTTGTTAGGTGCCGTCAAGTCCTGTCCGACTCATAGCGACCCTCATAGGGTTTTCAATGGCTATTTCGGGATTGCCTCGGGAGTGGATTGCCACGTCCTTCTCCCATTTTTGCAGTGCTGGGAATCAAACTCGGGACCTCAGAGACTGTAGCTCAGCACTCTACCAACTGAGCTAAATCCCAGCCCCTAATTCCAGGTAGCTGTTTTTGTTTGCAGCTACCAGTCTTCATGAGGACTCTGGATACTGGTACCTCTAAGCAAGGGGTTATTTTCCTGTTTTGTTTCGTTGCCTCTATGATGTGCATTCTTCATATTTTGCAAATGTGCAGAATGCCTGATTTTGAATCCCAGCACCTCCACTAGCTAGCTGAGTAAACTTGGCAAGGCTACTTAACATCTCTGAGTCTCAATTTCTCCATTTGGAAGGTGAGGATAGTAATAGGTAAGTTCTACCTTACAACAGTGTTGAGAGAAATAAATGAGATAATGTGTATAAGATGCATAGAGTAGTCCCTAGTCCATATTAATCACTTGCTAAATGTTACCTATTAATTGCTATTCATCTGTCATTCCTGCACATTGTTGCAGCCCAGTCCCATGGTACCTCAGGCTTTCTCATGTTTGTCATATTGAATCAACTTCCAACTGCCAGTCCATGGGAGTCTTGCCTGAAAGTTTCTCTGACATCCATTTTTTTCTGTTCCTATATACCCAGGGCAAGATGGAAGTGTGGGGGACTTAAAAGCCATTTTCAGTCCCCTAAAGTCACCTCTACTAATGACACAGGGGAGTTGATGGATCAATAACCCAGCCCCTTGCCCCTCAGAAGAGATAGCTCTCAGGAGCATGTACTGAATGGTTTACCAGGTTCCCTGGTGGATTTACCTTCAGTTGCCCACAGTTGTTTGACAGCCTGCCTTGATTTCCCTGTCTGCTTTCCTCATTCTCTTACCAATATTTTCTGAGGCCCATTGTACAATAAATGGGAGAAGGACATGGCAATCCACTCTCGAAGCTATCCTGAAACAATCAAATCCAAAACAATCAGCCATTAAAAACCCTATGAAGGTAACTATGAGTCGGACCCAATTTGATGGCACCCAATAACAACCTTGTACAATAAACCACCAAATTAAAAAACTCAGAATTTTCTAAGATATAAACTAAGATATAAACATAAACTAAGACAATTGATACCAGAAATGATTCTGGTAAGCATATCCTTAGAATGAATTCTGTAGCCACATCACTTGCCTGTCAGTTAACAATAAGCAAATCTCATTGCTGGTGGTAAGTGGTACAGTGATCATTACAAATATAGTATACTGCAGCATGAATGATAGATTTGATGGGGCATAGATATAAAGAAATAACCCTGATATAATGCAGCATTTGTGATGGATTTGGACAGGATATAGATGGATTGGTTATGCAATACCACCAGCATTTGAAAGATATTTGAACACTCACAAAGTTTCTGATTTACCTTTTTGGGATCTCAGCAAAAGAGGTATAACAACTAGCACCGGGCCATAGCACCCAATATTCCTACTTTAAGCCATTTCACCCCAAAGATGTCAGTCCATTAGAAAATTGGAATGACTTTTTAAAGGTGCAATAAAGGTACCAGTCTGAGGGTGAACACTTGCATGGCTTGGGAGCTGTCATTCAGAATGTGTTGATCTGATTCAATAGCCACTGAGAGTACAAAACCTGTAGTAGGATCAGGAACCAAATGGTGGAAAGGGGTGGGGCTCCAGACACCCTCACTTCCAGTGATCTACATGGAGAATTGATGTTTTCTGACCCCCCCTGCAATGTGTGGGTTCTGCTGGACTAGAGGTTCTGGTTGCCAGTTGGGAAATGAAGATATCTTCCACCAGAAGACACAGTAAGCATGATGTTATCCCATGAGTGCTGTCTAGAGATTTGGGGTTCCTCATGCTAGTAGAGCAACAGGTAAGGAAAGAAGTTACCAGACTATCCTAAAGAGATATGGCTATGGTTATATGATGGTAGCATACAGGAGCAAGCTTGTATCTCGTGGGGATTTATTTGGGTCTCTAGGTGCTTCCATGCCTGGCAGTACCCAAGTTGGCAAATGTAGAAACCATGGGCTGATAGAGACCAAGTAACTGAGACGTGATCATAAACATCAGTTATGGCCTGGCAACCACCTATTGTGGAGGGGCTATAGCCTGGCCCATGAACCCTTTTGTGGTATAGTTCTTCCTTAAGTGATATTCGATTGTATAGGAAAACTGTCAAATTGTTTTTTTTTTAATAGTTATATCATTTGGCATTACAACAAGTAGTATGTGAGAATTCCAATTGTTCTGCATCCTCACCAGCTCTTGACCATGCCATTTAAAAGTTTCAGTTTTCAAGAATATGTATAGTAGTATTTCACTGTGTTTTTCATTTCCCTAATGACTAATAATGTTGAGGATCATCCCATTTCTCCATTTGCTTTCCATGTATCATCTTTGGTGAAATGTTCAATTCTTTTGCTCACAAGGGTGTTGTTTGTTATTCTTTATATATCCTTGTACAGTCTTTTATAGTATATATGTTTTGCAAATATTATATGCTGGTCTGTGACATCCATTTTTCTTTGCTTAATAGCAACTTTTAAAAAGCAATTTTCTTTTTGATGATGTCTTATTTTTTCACAACTCATGACAGCTCTTAACAAACAACAGCTAAGAAAGTAGGACTTCTCAGTGGTTACAATCATACCACAGAGATACCTGCATCTCCATGTTCAATGCAGCACTTTTCACAATAGCAAGGATACGGAATCAACCAAAGTGCCCTTCAACAGAAGAATGGATAAAAAAAACTATGGTACATATACACAATGGAATAGTACTCAGCAATCAAAAAAAAAAATGAACTAATGCCATTCACAGCAAAATGGATGGAATTGGAGAAAATTATTTTAAGTGAACGAACACAAGCTCAGAAAGAGAAACACCACATGTGCTCACTCATATGTGGGAGCTGAATCAAAATTATAAGAAGGAAAAAATCCTATACAAAGGTCAGATCATAATAAAAGAAAAAAAAGCTAAGAATGGTGTTATTATAGATGGTCTAGAAAATGCATGTAATAGTTCTGACAAGGAAAAAAGAAAGTTCACTACAGAAAATGTTTCTATCTTAAACAGAACTGGAACCCAAGGATATATAGAAAACTATTACCATAAAAAGACAAGTAAATGGAAGAGAAGTCTTTTATGGGGGGTGGGATGGGGAGAGGAAGTGCACAAGAGGGTAAGGGGGTACCTATATGAATAATGTACAACAAATGCATATATGGAAATGTCACAATTAAAAGTATCTCAGAATGAATCACATTAAGATGTACATTAAAAATTTCCAATAAAAAATTTCTTTTTCTGATACTGCCTCTGGAAATTTATTTATTTAATTTAGCTTAAGTTTAGTTTAGTTTTAGTTTTAATTATTTTAAGACAGAGTCTAGCTATGTAGTCCAGGCTGGCCTCAAACTCATGATCCTCCTGTCTTAGCCTCTGAGTACTGACAGTACAGGCCTATATTACAAAGTCCAGCTTCCTCTAGAAACTTCTTGTTGGACTTTACATTCAGGTCTATGTTTCATTTCAAATTGATTTTGTATTTGAGGAAAGTATGGGTTGAGGATCATGTTTTTGCGTATGAATGTGTAGAGTTTCAGAATCATCTGTTTAAAAAACCTATCTTCCTCCATTACATTTCCTTGGTTCCCTGGTTAAAAACCAATTATCCTTATATTTGTGGATCTACTTTGGATTCAGCTCTGTTTCACTTACCTGTGTTCTACCCTTTTACCAGTATCCACACTCTTGATAACTGTAGCTTTATAGGTAAGCTATTTTTGTTTGCTTTCTTGTTTGTTTGTTTTTTGAAAGAGGATCTTGCTATGTTGCTCTGGCACTTGTTGCATATCCCAGGTTGGCCTCAAATTCACTCTCCTCCTGCCTCAGCCTCCTGAGTGCTGGGATTACAGGCGTATGCCACTGTGCCTGGCTTAGGTAAGTCTTCAAGTCAACTTTTTCCTCTTTTTGAAAATGTTTTTATTGCCTCATTGCTTTTAACTATTCCATAAAATTTGAGTATTGGCTCATTGATTTCTATAAAATGGCTCACTGAGATTTTGACTTGGGTTATAAGGAACTTACAGATCACTTTGAGAAGGATTGCCATCTTACTGTAGTGAGTTTTTCTGTCTACCTTTTAATACTGTGCCAGCTTTCAGTTGCAGTGACAAAATAACTGAGATAATCAACTTTTCAGAGGTTTCAGGATATGGTTCCCTGGCCTTGTTGCCTTTGCGTTTATGGCATGGCAGGAGCACATAGCAGAGGGAACTGCTCATATGACATTTAGAGAGGGAGGAGGGACTGGAGTCCTAATATCCCCTTCAAGGACACACTCCCAATGATCTAACTTCCTTCCACTAGGCCCACCTCTTAAAGGTTCTACCACATTCCAATAGTACCATATGCTGGGGACCAAACCTTTAACACACAGGCCTTTGGTGGTTAAGACACAAACTATACCAAGTCATGTTTTCTACCTTGGATCATGAAACCAGCTGTCCAGGTGACTGTTTTTCTTGCACAGCTGACCTCACGACTGGCTCTGCACTGAATATTATTGTTGTTATTGGGTGCTATTGAGTCGGTGTCTGACTCATAACAACCCTATGTACAACAGGTGACACACTGTTGTCAGTGATTCTCTGCTATTCATAGGGTTTTCAATGGCTGGTTGTTTTTTGGGAGTGGGCTACCAGGTCCTTCTCGCAAACCTATAGCACCTGGTGTTCCCAAGTGGTCTCCCATCCAAGTACTAATCAGGCCTGACCCTGCTTAGCTTCTGAGATCTGACAGGATCATACCTACAGTGGTACGGCTGCAGGTGCACTGAATATTAGCTACTGGTAAATAATACATTCTGATTTAACTCTATAGGGTATTATATCACCTGCTGTGTTGTCTTGAAATATGGGCCTATGTTTTTACGCTCCTTTTCACCATGTCTTTGCCATGCAATTTTGCATGCCCTCCTACTGTATGGGGTAACCTGCTCCACCAGTTGAGATTGGCCTCAGCCATGTGAATAGCATTGTCCCACAGAACTGAGTAGACGTGACACAAAGCTCTAAATGGTCCTGTGCGTTTGCTATTATTTGAGAATATGTCTAGTAGAGAATGAGAGACATGGAGCAGAACCAAGTTGCCCCAGTCATCATAGTCAAGGGCAGTCTAGCTCAGCTGACAACTAGTTGACCCCAGTTATGTCAACCTGGACAGTCAAGATCAGCAAAGCTAACTACTTAGACAAACACTCCAAATACAGGAGCTGTTAACATTTATTACTGCATGCCCCTGAAAGCTTGTGTTGGTTAGGCAGCATCATTGTGACAATAGATAACTGATATATCTGGGTAAAAATAAGCTCTTTAAACTTGTTATAAACAACATTATTGAATAACTTACCACTTCAGAGGCATTCTTTCTACAAAATACAGCTAATTTCCTGAGTTTATGGTCTCTTGATTTTTTCCATCATTCTCAATACCAAGTATTAAATAAAATTATAAGAGAAACCCTTCTACAATGTGATCATTGCCTCCAGTCCTTGAATCAAATAAAACTGTAAAACCATTAGGAACTTCTCCATTACTCTTTATTTTTAATTTTTAATCACAAAATTATTTTGCCTTAGACCTTTTAGTAAGTTGAGCATCCAGGCTGTGTTGTAGGGATAGTTCTATAGGAAAAGGTACAAATAAAGATAAACAACTGGAAAAGATTGTCCAGTATCTTTCCAAGTCCAAGTTCTTAGAGTTATTTGATTAAATAAGGTTTTTATTTTTTTAATTTTTACATTTTAAATAGGTATCCTTTGGGGGTAGGAATGCCATGGCATAAAGATAAGAGTCATAACATTTAAGACGTGTATTCAGTTCAAACCATTGATTTGACTGCAGTCAGAATGCATCCAGCCTCTGCTCTGCCCCAGAGGCTGGACTGACAAAGGCACTGTGGGCTCTGAGCAAGTATACCTGTTTAACCCACATTAAAGTGCATTTAGAAGTATTAGACTTTGTGTTTCTCAGGGCTCTGACATCTGATATCTTCCTTCCTTTCCTTTTCTTTTCTCTTTTCTTTTCTTTTCTTTTCTTTCTTTCTTTCTTTCTTTCTTTCTTTCTTTCTTTTCTTTCTTTTTCTTCTTTCTCCTTCTTTCTTTTGTGGTGCTGGGGAATGAAACCTAGGGCCTTGTTTATGCCAAACATACTCCACAACTGAGCCTGACACACTTTTAATCTGTACTGTGGGGTTAGATCAGAAGCCTGTAACTACAGGGTAACTTTTCACAGCTTAAATTCCAGAGGGTCCTATTGGAGCCAAAGAGAAGACAAACCAGCCCCACCACAATGCTGCTGTTAAGGTCAATATCTCCCTAAAGAGGAGCCTCTGGGGACCAGGGATAGCACCCTGCCACCCCTGATGAACTTGAGACCTCAATCCTGGTAATTGTCTTATTTGGTTTATTTTGTTCACTCACCCCCATTCTGTCTTCTTGATGACTTTGTTATTTCGTTATAAATGACATTCCTCTTGATGAATGAAAATAGATTGAGGAAACAAATTTCATTTGGGTGAAGTTCAGGGAAGGGGGAGCAAATAGAAAGCACTGGTCTCTGATGCCAATCAGAAGCTGTAGTCATCATAATTGAAGCGGGTGATTGGAAAGAGTCAGAGCTTATATAGAACAGTCTAAAAAAGCAGAACAGGCCTAATCTGATGATGTCTATTAGCATGTTTACATGAAATGAATATATCAAAGCTCATTCAATAAAAATGATACAAGGCAGACAGTACAATGGCGTAATATTTCCTTAGCCTCAAATCTCATTTTACACCTTCCCAGCTGTGGGACTAGAGTTTATTTCCTCAACTCTAAAACAGGAATAATAATAGAACCTATTTCACAAAGTTGACATAAAGCATAAAAGAAAATGATGTATATAATGTGTCTGATACTATCTATGACTCAATACTCAATAAGTGGTAATTAATATTGGTGATATTGATACCATTATTTATGTGACATTATCTCAAAACTACCAGTATGAAATTGGATCACAGTATAATTAATCCTATCCTAAAAAGAATAATAGGGAAAAGGTTGGAACAGCATCAAAATGTTATTCTAACAGGACAGTGGGATTATTGGTGGGTTCTCTTTCTTTTCTATTTTGCAAAGTTTCTTCTACTGTATATATACTAGAGCTATACTATCATTAAAATAATTAAATGAAAGTTGTGTACAATATCACTGAGATAGAATTCTTCCAAAATTATTTGACTTGAATCAAGTCTTGGGAAAACAATCATATACAACCAATACAGTGAGATATTCTAGAAGACAATTTCCCTGAACTTGCCAGAAAAATAAATGTCATTTTTTTAAAAAGTGCAAAGGCAGAAGAACCGAGAACTGTATTATAGTAAAAAAGGCCAAGACAAATAATAACCAAATGCAGTGTTTGAATACTGATTAGATCCTGGATCAAATTAAAAAATATGAAAGTCAATGTTGGGAAAATTCAGAAATTTAAATATGGCCTATATATTTGATGATATATTAATTTTTCTTGGCTGTGATAATGAAAAATGTTACTATGTAGTAGAAATGCACGATGAAGCATTTATAAATGATGTCATAATATTGGCTACATATGTGTATTTATTTAGAGGGAGGGGGCTGGGATTTAGCTCAGTTGGTAGAGCGCCGCTCTGCAGTCTCTGAGGTCCTGAGTTCGATTCCCAGCACCACAAACATGGGAGAAGGATGTGGCAATCCACTCCCATGGCAATCCTGAAACAATTAGCCATTGAAAACCCTATAAGGGTCACTATGAGTCAGACCCGATTCAACTCTACGGCACCTGACAACAACAACATTTAGAGGGAGAGACTGAGAGAACAAGAGAAATAAAGTAAATAAAAATAAACTTTAAAAGCTTCAAGAAACCTTAGAGGCCTTCTAATCTAAATGGTATACAGAAAAGTCAAGCGAGTAAAATGTTGAGATAGGATCAAATGCACAGAGATAAAACCACCGTACTATAGTTAGTCAGATTACATTTTTTCCTAATACTAGGTTATCTAAGATAATAGAAAGTTTCACCTCTAAAGTCCCCAAGCTTTTTGGTGCCTGATGTCGCCTGTCTCTGAGGGAAATAAGATGAGGTTTTAATTATTACACTAATAACACAATACCTAGGGCCAAGAGGTGTTATTTTCTAACGTGGTTTTATACCTGTTAAGTCCTTTGAGTCTCGTAAGAAGCCAATCAGAAATGATCTTATAGGGTTATGACAAATTTTCACTGTGCTTTACTTTACACAGATTTGGTCTGTACTACAAATAACACTCAGAGAACTGAAACCACATTATTGAAACACACACACACATATACATACACACACATGTACATATATATGTACATACATTTATGTCTTTTGTTGTTTGATTGCCCAAAATGCTTAGGAACAAATTTTTATTTCAGTCATTTCTCATTTGTACTTACTGATTCAGCCAATAACACAATGATGCTAAGGAATTTTTAGTCTCTTAGGATTCTCTTTACTGACATATAGACAAGCAATTCAATCGATGCCTTATAATGATATCAGCAGGGTGCAATAGAAGAGAGAAGTATCTAATCCAAAATTAAGGATAGGCATGGCTCAAGTGTAGCATCTGAAGGGGATAGCCCTCTTCCAAGAGCTGCCTGGGCTATTGGATAATGGCTGCCACTCCTGAGTCAGGTGATATTGGTGGGGAAATATCCTTTCCTCATTATTTTGTGTTCCAGTGAGGATATAATGTTCAGATTGGCGACCACCAAACTCTGGGTCCCTTTGATTTTCCTGTCAGCTCCAAGGTCATTTGTGCAGAGGAGAAGGGTGTGCCACTCTATATGTCTCTAAGTAGTAATTAATGTCTGAGAAGGACTGACAAGGACAGGAAATTCCTCAAACTACAAGAATGAGAGGAGGATGACTGGGGAGACTTCCTCCCCACCCATTCCACCATCAACTGCTAGGTAGGGTGAAAAATTAGAATGAAAACTGCTCAGATAGCCTGCCACTCACGGCCAGCCTCACAATATGCAGAAGAAATTCAAAGGATCATTGCGGGTATTCCGAACAATTCAAGGATTTTATCATTTCAAAGCAAAGTGCCCATGTTGAATAAACTCACTATGAATTGTTTATAGATGATTTCCAGCAATTGTCCTTCAGTCTGGTCTGAGCTGTGCTGCCTGAGTACATCGTAAACACTCCAGCATGTCTCCAAACCATTGGTGTCTCTACAACTCCAAGCTTCAACAACAGGAATATTGCTGACCCAGACCGTCTTTGTTCAGGTCCTTTATGAGAGCCAGAGTCATTATAAGCTCACACAGATTGAAAGAGCCATTTGGCAGAATTCTGATGTTTGAACCTTGAAAACGAAGACAGTAATGTATAAGGACAAGTACCATTTAATTGTAGGAATTCACACAGGGGATGAATGCCAAAGTGATTACTTGCAACCCACATTTGTTCGCCTATTTTATAATTCTCCAAAGCTAATCCCAGCTACAGATGTTGCTATGCTGTGTGCAGGTCAAGAAGATATAGCACAGAGGAGCCCATCCCATGCGGGTCAGGGGAATGAGAATACACCCACAGCTTTGCCAGGGACAGAGAGGCCACCCTCTGCTCTGTTGGCATGTGGGAGAGATGTCTCCTGTCTGAGGTTTGAGGAATATGGTAGAGAATGGACTCAGGCAGCATTTGGGACAAAGTTGTTTAAATACTTACCTGTGTACTCTGGAACTGCAAAATGAAAAGACAGAGACTGTGACAGGGCCCCTCTTCAGTGGATGACAAAACTTTGAGTCACTCTTTGGAATATCATTTTGGTAAATAACAAAATCTTGTAGGGGAGGGAGTTGATTAGAGAAATGATAGAAGTCATTTTGGCGAGAAAGTTGGTGAATAAGATTAATAACAACACTGATGGTGGGCATATTCTAGGTCAGAAATGGGATCCGCTGGGAAGTGTGTGTCTGTGTGTGTGTGTGTGTGCACGCGTGCATGCACGTGTGTGACAGAGAGAGAGAGAGCCAGAGAGAGAGAGAGAGAGAGAGAGAGAGAGAGAGAGACAAAGAAAAAGAGATACAGAAAAACAGAGCATCATACAGACAGAGCTAGAGCGACAGAATGGAAACATGTAAGCATGAGATGCAGCAAGAGTGAGTCCACTCACTATATGACCCTGTGTTGCCTCCAGATTTAATACTATGTCTCAAACTTATTTTGAGAAATGATGCTATCATTGGGATGTAGTTTAATTTTCTACAGAGGCTACTTGAAGAAGGCAGCACTATTTAGATATGTAAGTTTTAGGATGCTTGTTCAAACAGTGAGTGTTCATATGTCTATTGTCCCTTAAGTGCCTGTCAGCTTGTCATGCTGTGGGGGCTTGCATGTTGCTGTGATGCTGAAGGCTAAGCCACCAGCATTTCAGATAGCAGTAGGGCTACCCACAGTGGACAGTTTTCAGCAGAGCTTCCAGACTAAGACAGACTAGGGAGAAGGTCCTCACAGCCCACTCTCAAAACAACTAGCCACTGAAAACCCTATGAATAGCAGAGAAGCACTGTCAAATATAGTGCCAGAAAATGAGCCCCACATGGTGGAAGACATTCAAGAAATAACTGGGGAAGAGTTGCCTCCTCAAAGTAGAGTCAATTTTAATAACAGGAATAGAATAAAGCCCTGGGACCTCTTTTTGCTGATGTGGCATGACTCAAAATGAGAAGAAACATAGCAGCTGTGACACTGGGTTCAACATAAAAAGATTGTGTGCATGGCAGTGTTGGGTAGTGTTTTGTTCTGTTGCACATAGGGTTGTTGTAAATTGGATCCAACTGAATGACACCCAACAACAATAACATATGTCTATTATAGATCTAGGTCTTGTAGAAATAAATATACTGTCCAAAAAGGAACAAACAAGCTATTTATTCAACTTGCATAGCAAGAGAGTCAGCCCCCATCATTTGCCCTTGGGAAAGACTCATAGACAGGTAGAGGAGTGGGCAAGCTCCCTAGTGAAAACAGAGAAGGCTTCAAGTATTTCCTGATTGGAGATTTTAGGGATGGGATACCTGGAGATGGGGTAATTAGAAGCAGTGTATCTTATGTGATTGGTTTGAGGACTATATTTCACCATCTCTGAGTGTTTCTGAGTTGGCAACAGAGTAATTGATAGACATTAGCTAAGTCCTGATTGTTCTGGCCCAGTTGCTGCTGAGGTTGTGGATCAGAGCTCTATGGGCATTTATGGCATTATAGTTTGTATGTTGTTTGTCCCCCAAAGGTTCATGTTTCAAAAAATTGGTTCCCAGATTGGTAGTGTAGAGGTGGTAGAAACTTTAAGAGGTAGAACCTAGTGGGAGGCTTTTAGGTCATTGGGACGTTGCCCACAGAAGAGAATTCTGGTCTCCTAGAGGTGAACTCCCATGAGAATGAGTTCTTACAAGAGCATATCTGACCCCTGAGTTGCTGTCTGGCTTCCTGTTTGGCAATATGGTCTCTTGTATATACATGTGCTCCTGCCAAGGCATGACACAGCCAAGTGTCTCACCAGAACTGAACCTATGCCAGTAGATGTCATTGAGTGTCCAAAATTGTGGGTTAAATAAACTTCCTTTATAAAATTCATCTGCTTCAGGTATTTTGTTATAGTAATGAAAAACAGACTAATCACATGTATTGGTTACCATTTTCATATTCTCCCAGGCTGAGGTAGGGCCTCAAAATTAGAATTGGGTATGTAGAGACATCAGTTTCCCTTAGCTTCTTGCACCAATTTACCCATTCTGGTTCAATGCAGTGGGAAGCACATTTAAAGTCTTTGCAAGGACACACTATGGTCCAGGTACTTTCTCCTGGTTTCTGCCTCACTTAGAGTAGAAGGTAACCCTGTGCTTTAACTTCATGGATCTCCATTCTGAGATGGCCTTCTAGGGCTGGCTCCTGATTCTAGGCCTTGATTGTGATAGTGGAACCTCATAAGAAATTACATCTAGTAGATCTTTCCATCCAACCCCTAAATTGCTCAGATTAACCTTCCAGGACATCCCCAACTGGACTTCCCAATGCATCCTTCCAGGAGGAATATCATGCAGGGCTCATTTACAAAGTTAAATGAAAACCAGAGGGCCATCTGGGTTAAGTTTTAATATATGGTTTGTGCTTATACATAACTCTTAAATTATAGATTCCATGGAAATAAAAACTGGGAGCCCCACTGTCAAAGAGGGGAAAAAAATTAGCCAAAGGCTGAGGGATCTATTGGGCCTCCACAGACTTTCCCTTTGCCCATGACATAATCAGAAACAGCATGTCTACTCTTGGTCAGGTAAGGGAAAATAATAAACCATGCAGGTTCTCAGCTGGATGAGACTTCATGTTACAAAAGACAAATTAACAAGAGAAAAACAGGAGCATATAAGCATGTATACCTCACTTACACATGACAGACAGCCAGAAAGGACTAATTCTCAAAGAAGTAGCTTTGAATTACAGCTTAGGTAGCATCTTCAACAAAGAATAGCACATTTTTAGGTAAATTAAAAAGATTTTGAGTATCAGTATAGCAACATGAGGGAAAGGAATTAACTGGCAGGTAAAGATTAATTGGTGAAACTTGTTTACATATCATCTCCAGGCTGATAAGGATCCAAAGTTGTCTTGAAAGGTTGCTATAATTTGAATATGTCCCCCAAATTTCATTTGCTTGAAACTTAAACCCAAAATTCATGTTAATGATATTTGAGAGGTGAAATGCTGTAAATGAGGGTAAAGTGATTTGACCCTCAGGAATGGATTGACACATGCTTGGGTTAGTGAGAGTGGCTTTGTTTCAAAAGCAAGCTCTCTCTGGTATACTTGTTTTGCCTCACCGTGTCATGCCTTCTATCATGTTGTGATGCAGCAAGAAACCCTCACCAGATGCCAGTACCAAGCTCTTGAACTACTCAGCCCCCAGAATCATGTGTTAAAAAACCCTCTTCTTTTTATAAATTACCCAGTCTGTGGTATTCAATTACAGCAACAGAAAACAGACTAAGACAGTGGTTAACTTGTGTTCTCTCTTGCAGAAGAGATGTTGATGGGAATGGGGGTCATCAATGTCCTGGGGCTGCACAGAGAGCTCTCCTGCATCTGCTTTTTCTTACCTGCCTCTTGTTCAACCATCCTTCATATTTGGGAGGCATATTCTGGCCTTGCATAGTCCATTTTCTCCAAACTAGCAAACTCAAAAAGATAAAGCCATTGTATTTTATTTTATTTCAAGTTCTATACAAATTTTCTAATCAAAAGGCAGCCTGCCACATCCAGGAGGAGGAGTCCCCAAGGCTGGGCTGAAGAAAAAGGAATGTGGTTAGTGAGGACTCTCTGTCTGGGGGCCTAGCAGGCCCTCTCCCCACTGTGCTCTAGGATGTTATATTGCTGTCCTGTGAAGTTTCATACTGGTTTTTAAAATAGTATCACTTACAAGCAAGTCCTCCAGCAGCCTGGGGCCCAGCTACTTTCAGGACTTGCTGACATCTTATTCCTGATGATAAACTCTCCACTCGGTATGGAAAGGTATTTTTGCTTTTTCTTTTAAAAGGAGTAAACAGAACATAAGGGAAGAGGAAAAGAAAGTCTGGGCGTAGAGGGACCTCCTCATGGAGTGCTAATCACCAGGATGTCCGGGGCCGGATGACTCCATTACAGGCGCTGAATTCCTAGTTTCCTCTGGAGTCATTTTACAAATGAATTCTATGTTCTTCCTCTTTGCAAAAATCTAAGCAGTGGCTGGTTGTCCAGCCACCAGCAGGATTAACATACTCCAGGCTCTGAGGAAAGTTTTAAGAGAGCGAAGGTACACAGATGAGGCTTGCGAAGCTCTCTCTTCAGCAGTGGGTCCTGCAGAGCCCAGATAAGTGATCAGCCAGGTGAGGAAAATGACAAGTAATGGCAGGGGCTAGAGGAGACTATTGAAATCAGTTGCTTGTTTTTTTGTTTTGTTTTATTTTGTTTTATTCATAGAGAATTGGAATTGAATTGTCTAGAAGTAAAAGAAGTAAAAGGGAAAATAGGGTAGTGGGGAAAATAAAGCCCAGTATAAAGCTAATATAGCTCCCTTATAAGATCCACTGGTGAATGTAGAGATTGCAGGCTGCTGCCTTCACCAAGGGAGATCCCTCCAGACCTATGTCCTATGTCAGGAGCCCTGGCCTGAAGAGGCTATGAGGCCCTGGTTTTGTGGCTCTGGGGAAGGGATACAGTGAACATGCAGAAAGGCACCTCCTCCCCACATCCCTCCTCTCCTACGGCTCCTGATGCAGCGAATGAAGGCAATAGCATGCTTTTCTTCTTTAAAATACTTCTCCCTGTGTGACTAGCAAGAAATCTGTGGGTTGACATTTTAGCCTCACTCAGCTCTCTGCCTCCCTATCCATCTCTCATCTCACAGTTTTACCATCCATTGGTGATCTGGGCTGGAATCAATGATTTCACTGTTGTTTTTGTTAGGTGCCTTCCAGTAGGGCCCACTCACAGTGACCCTGATAGGTTTATCAATGGCTGATTGTTTTGGGAGGGGGCCATCCTCTCCTTCTCCCATTTTCAAGGTGCTGGGGATTTGAACTCAGGGCCTTCAAGAGTGTACAGCAACATTCTACCAGCTGAGCTAAACCCCAGCCCAATGATTTCACTTATTGTTGTTGTTAGGTGCTGTGGAGTCAGTGTCCGACTCATAGCGACCCTGTGTGCAACAGACAAAACACTATTGTCACTGCTTCTCTGCTATTCATAGGGTTTTCAATGGCTGATTATTTTTTGGAAGTGAGTTTCCAGGTCCTTCTCCCAAGTCTACAGCACCTGGTGTTCCCAGGTGATCTCCCATCCAACTACTAACCAAGCCTGACTCCACTTAGCTTCTGAAATCTGATAGGATCAGACACCACAGTGGTAAGGCTGCAGGCAATGATTTCACTGCAGAGAGTAAAACAGTGATTCTTAAATCCTATCATTCCTTCAACAATTATTAGATAACATTTTTCCGCAAACAGCACTTTCCTTTTTTGAAAAAAATATTATCTTTAACATATGTTCCTTGGGGACTAACTAGCAAGTCATCGGGACTGATTGTTTAACATTTGCCCTAAATCAGTGGAATAAGATGTTAAATGTGAACATGTTCAAGTCAGTGTTTCTCCTGCTACCTCCTCCTACCATTTTTTAAATCAGATGCATAGTTCTAGGTACTTTAATCACATTAGAATTTAATATGCATTTGTCTAACATATGTGTGGTTAGTGTCTAGTATGTGCAAGGCACTATTGTAGGTGCTTGAGATACAACAGTGAACAGAAAAAGGAAAATCCCTACCTTCATAAGCTTTCATTGAGGAGCAGCAAGACCAATAAACAAACATTATAAATAAGATATATATATGTGTGTGTGTGTGTGTGTGTGTGTGTGTGTGTGTGTGTGTGTGAAGTGATGATAAGTGCCATGGAGAAGAATAAAGTAGCAAAGGAGGAAACAGTTTGGGGGAAAATTTGCAGTTTTGAATAGGATTGATAGGATCCCTGAGAAGTTGATATTTGAGCAAAGACACTCAGAGTTAAGGTTCAAGTCATTTGGTCATTGGAGGATGAGCACTCAAGGCAGTGGGAATAGCATGTGTCAAGGCCCTGAGGTAGGCATGACCCTGAACTACTTGAGCTATAACAAGGAAGCCAACAGGGCTAGGGAAGCACTTAATAGGAGAAGTGGTCACAGAGGAGGATGGGTACCAGATCCTGTGGGTCTGTCTCTTGGGTCACTGTCAGGATTTTTGCTTTTACTCTGAGTGACAATGGCAGCCATTGGAGTGTACTGAATAAAGGAGTGACATTATGTGCCTTTCATTTTCACAAGGACTTTCTAGCTGCTGATCATCGCAGTTCTCAGGGAATAGTACCCAAGTTTTGCAGAGGTTAATAAGTGATGTGTTCCAGGTCACCATCTATTAAGGAGTATAGCCATGATTCAATCCAGGCTATTAAGTATCAGTTTATAAAACAGAGTAGACAAACAGACCTTGTTAAGAGGTGAAGTGGGGTTGGGGGTTATCTGTGTTGATGGATGGCGCAGCTCCCCAGCTCACGGGCCTCAGAAGACTTGCTCCCCATTCTCTTCTCTGATTGCCAAGAAATGCTAAGATGCTTAGCATTGAGCAAAACTACACTATTAATCTTGTCTTCTCTCATTGAAGCAGCTCATCTTTCCAAAAGATGACATTTCTAAAATTGTGAGTGCAATAAACTTAAGGTCATAGAGTATGGCTCTTAAAAAGACAGTTTCATGAGCTGTAAAAAGTAATCATGGTTTGTCAAGTCAGCAAATCCCTCCCCTTCGGCCTCCTAACCATCACTAATGCCTTTTTTGGAAGGAGCATGCTTTTGTTCTCTTACTTTTCAAAGCTGTTGATGGGGGAGAACTATTCTTTTATACACAGGACTCTGTATAACAGCCTTAGCCACTGGCGGCCCAGAAGAGAATTTTTCTTGATCTTTTCTCTTTTCTTTTCTTTTATTCTTTTCTTTTCTTTTCTTTTCTTTTCTTTTCTTCTTTTCTTTCTTCTCCTTCCTTCCTGACTTCTCTGTTGGGGAAACAGGCCACCAAAGAATTGCAATAGCCATTTTTGTTGTTGTTGTTAGGTGCTGTCAGGTCATGTCCAACTCATAGCAACCCTCATAGGGTTTTCAATGGCTGATTGTTTTTCAGGATTGCCTTGGGAGTGGATTGCCATGTCCTTCTCCCATGTTTGTAGTGCTGGGAATCAAACTTGGGACCTCAGAGACTGCAGAGCAGTGCTCTACCAACTGAGTTAAATCCCAGCCCTTCAATAGCCATTACAACATGGTAAATTCTACAGAATAATACAAGGAAAATCCAGTTTGTCTAATAATTGAATAACTATAGATAAAAGTATTTGTGTGATATTTTCTGCATGGCCATCGTTTATTTGTGGAAAAAAATCAACTAGTGGCATAATTTACACAGAAATAATCATGTTCTCTTGTTTAAAAAGAATGACTGTTATAGTAAGTAATAATGCCATATTTAACAGCATGCAAAAAATGTAAGTATACTACTTGTGCTCAAATGATATAAATTTGAACGGCATTTGTATCTATTATTGAAATCTCAATGCTGTGTTTTAGCTGGGGCATATATTTAGGGTTAGGACCATATTCTGCCATTTAGGTTTAGTTAGACAGCATGGATCCCAGCCTCCTCCATTGCCAGAATACCAATTTGAAGGCAGGGCGTGATCATGTGGCATGTTCAGGCGTAGTTAGAGCCCAGGTCTAGTAGAGAACTCAGAGTATCAGACGGACTCTATCTAAGGAATATAGTAGGTCTCAGTCTTACTGACTTAGTTCATCCAGCTATAATAAATTCCTACCAAATTTTCAAACTTCTTTTTTAGGAGAGCTTTAATTATTTTCATGACATATTTTGTGGCAGTAAAAATGTGTCCACTGATGACCCTGAATTTGCAAAAAAAAAAAAAAAAAAAATTGTTCTTCTGTGTTTCCCACTCTCTACCATATCCTAGTCTTGGATATTCATAACACACGACATTTTTGGGAAAAAGGAGGGGATAATACAGCAACAAACAAACAAACGAAACTTTAATTTTGTGCAGCACACAATTTCCTAACCTTAAGTGAACAGTCTTGGTTTGCCTGCATAATCTCTACTAACATCCCAGAAAACTAGTTCCATGAAACATCCTTTGGAAACTCTAGCCAGAGTCTCTCACTAGAAGTTCCACTGGAAGAGAGCTTTTGTTTATTGCTGAGTGCTCATTTTCTAGAACAGTACCAGCACATAATAGGTGGCCATTAAAAATCATTTGACTGAATATGCAGATTTTTCCCCTTAATTTTAGCCCTGCTTTTCTAATGCTCTAGATAACTGCCTCTCCAGTGAACATATTTCATGATTGGTCATGTAATGCTAACTGAACACAGCTACGCCAGTGAATATATTTACGCCAAAACCTCTAAATCAAATGTCTAAAAAATTATTTTTCTATATTGCTAATAATGTTGAAGAGTCAAGGCCACAGCTTCCTTGCTAAAGATCAAACTCAGATACTAAACTAAGAATTTATCACATGGTAAGTCTACAAGATACCCAAACTTTTGGAAGAAAAGCAAAAACTTTGATCATGCTGATACCCTGCACACAGATGCCAAGAATTTTTAGATTGAAACCAGCTGCTTAACTGGCCATTTTTCACACATCTTCCAAATGCTGGGTGAAGGACTCCATTGCAGCAAACCTTTCATGGAAAGGCAAATAATAGGTAGTTTCCCTTTCCTTGAATGGGTATTTTGAGAATTCAGAATGTTTTCAAAGAAAACAGCACGTACTATACAATATCCAAATCTGGTGGATTCAACCTTATTAGCAAGGGATATATACCTTTAATTAGTAACATTTTAGAATTATAGAGCAAGACATGCATTGGCAATCATTCCACAGAATCCCTTCATTTGACAAATGAGCAAAAAACCAAAAGCATTGAGTAGATTTCCCAACTTGCATATCCTGCACAAAGGGCACTGGAGCGAAATTCAAGTCCTATGAGTTCCAAGATGTTTCCTTCACAGCACAGCTGTGTTCCATACCACAGGGCCTTTCCAAGAATTCTCTTGCAGATGTGGCCCCCACAGATCAGAAAAGTGCTTGGGATGAAAAACTCCAAAGTGGGATGACCCTGGAGGCCATGTGGTCTCAACTCCTCATTCCCCAGGTAAGAAAATGCAGAGAGATCAAATGCAGGCAGCTGGGACAATAACTTATCGAATTCAGGATTCTTTAGAGCAGCATTTTTAACAGAAATTTTCTGCAATGATGGAAATGTCTAATAGGGTAGCTATTAACCACTTGAAATGCAGCTAGTGCAACTGAATAACTGAACCTTCAACTTAAATTTCAGTAGTCACAGGTGGCTAGTGGCCACCATATTAGAATGCTCCAAATTACCGAACTAATTTGGACATATGTCATTTGCCAGGCTTCCTGCACCATCCTGTTAGGATTTGACCACCTGAACTACCCAACTATACCACTTGGTATAGCATTGCATTATATATGTTTTATGAGCGCCCACAGGTCAACATAAGAAAGTGAAGAGAAAAGCCATCTGCATTTGTGATTATACAAGTGACACTAAATCCAACATAAAAGTCATTAAAATAGTTACTTTACTTCTAATAAAATTGTAGTTTCTATAATCTTGGTAAGGCAGTAAAGTGTAGAAATGTATAGTAGTTATTTACATGCTTCCTGCATCTTTTTTTTAACTCCTCAGATGATCTATAGAATGCAGATTTACTGATTATTTATTTCCAAATGTAACATCTTAATAATCTGTGATGGACAATCTCTTACCCTTTTCCATGTAAATGACTCATCCCAGACACAGTGATTACATTGCTAGGAAAACAGACCAGGCAGCTTTGCTCTTTGTAGCCCTGTATTGCCTCAGAAGCTAACTGAAACATCTCAGCTTACCCACCAGTGAGCTGTGTCCTGCATTCAATTAGTTTCAGTAAATTATTAGAAAAAGAGGAGCATTGTTGAACTAAGAGCCGCATGCAATATTGAGATTTACCAACTAATACAGTACTGAGGCTTCCAAAGAAGCTTGCATGATTCTAAAAGACCGGCTCTTCAAACGATAGCATTGACTCCCAACATCAGAGAGTCTGCCATAGGGAAGTCAGGCAGCAGACACTCTGGAGAAGTAATTCAAAGGGCAGTGGGGTGGGAGGTCTGGCTCCATGGCATATTACTGCTCAGTGGGCTCCAAAGGCCAACGTTCTTGTCCCTTCACATGCTTTCTCAGACAATTAGTCTTTCTCGTCTCAGAAAATCTGGCCCAGAAGGCTTGTTTTTCAATGTCCATCTTCCAAGACAAAACAAAAATTAGACAAAATTTGCCTCTGTGAATATTTTTTCCCCTTTTTGACTGGCTGAATTGCCCTTAAAATATCTGTGGCGATGTTTTGCTAAGCCATCAATGACCTATCCATAGGCTACCATATGTCCCATATTTTCAACAAGAGAAAGTAGATGTAGTTTGAAATTGGAACACCAAGACCTGTCCCATTATCGAATTTTGTCTAAGACTCTTTGCTTGACAATGGGGAGGTTTGGAGGCTGGGAATGGAAAGGGAGTTGCAGACTTTATCTCTAGGGAATTTGTGGTGAAAACTGTCTCTGAGAGCACTCTGACCACAGAGAAGGAGCTCAGGAGAGTCCCCTGGGCTCAGGAACACAGACAGCTGCTTATGGGTCTTTTCTTGGACACACATGAAAGAGGTCGAAGCAAATTGTAGCAAAGTTTCTAAAAATCGAGACTCTTTGATGTGACTCATTAATTCGAGAAAAGGGGAAAACCATACACAAATTATAAAAAAAAAAGACTTTGTGAACATTTTTTGATCAAAATCAAGATTACTAATATTAAAGTAAATAGTGATTTTTTTTTTTTGGTATGTGGACTGTATTTTAAATCAGTAGATGAATACAAATATCTGAAAACTGGCATGTCAAATTGTTCAGTCCAAACCTCAAGGTATTCAGGCAGGGAGTATTATTTTCCCCAATCAAGCAACAGAAAAGATATATATTTGATTATTTTACTGACTTGTGAATACAGATTGTTACTTCTAACAATCAGGTAGAAAATAGGATCTTGGATCAATGTAATGCCACATGGTATATAATAAGAAGCTGCTTTGAAATGTAATTACTTTTATAGAAATATAATCCTTTCACATTTTCTTTTGTTGACAAATAGACCAGGCAGCTGCCAGAGAAGTGGCGATGGAATGCTTTTCTCAGAAGCATATGCTTCACTTTAGCCAAGAAAGCAGAAAAAAATTGATCAATGTGTATGTGTGTATCATGAAACACTTAATCAGAAAGATATACAGATCTTTCTTTTCCATAATCATGAGACCTGAGATTTTCTCGAGGGAAGTGTTCCAACATGAGAAAGAAAATACATAGTTCAAAAAGCCCATGTTTTCAATTTGCTGGCACATGGTTTAAATTATCTATGTATTTATTAAAGGCGCTAAATAGGGAGCTTAATTTAGGGAGAGAGGTCATTTGAGTTGAGAAAAATCATGTTTAATCCCTTAGCTCACTACAGGTTGATTGTACTTTTTAAATGCATATAGCCTCAGCTAACAAAATTCTCCATGATAAGAGGGTCCCCTGTCTGCTTCTAAATTTGTCGGCTGCCAATAACAATGGAAACTTGTTAAACTCCTGGCTTCATGCCCAGCCACTCTGGGCATCTTCCAGAATTAGGGATTTGTCAGTTACTTTCTCTTTATGTTGCCAATGTGCTTGCCTCCAATTTAGGGGTCACCCTCTCTGGTCCTGGTATACTACGTGTTTGTTACATTACATAGGGTAACTACATAGGGTAGAAACTACATAGCTGGGTATTCAGAGCTTTTTTCCTAGCATGGTAAACCTGCCATGGTTTTTTCTCTGGATGCAGGACAGAATAGGTCTAAGCAGAACACAGGGAAATCTTGGTTAGATGTAAAGTTTTAAAAAGTTCAACACTTACTGGATATTTGGTGATACTACAGAATTCTCATATTTTAGGGTTTTTTTTATAAAGAGTCTATGTTTTAGAAGTAGAATATGAAATATGTTATATGAAATTATGTAATGTCTGTAATGCAGGAGTAAGAAAGGAGATCGGGGTATGGATGAAACAAGATTGGCCATGAGCTGATCATTGCTGAAGGTGGTTGATAGGTACATAGGGATTCATTAAGTCATCAGGTTTATTTTTATATATAGTTGGCATTCTCCATAATATGGATTTTTTAAAAACTGAAAGAAAATTTGCCTAAGAAAAACACCTGATCCCTAAATAGCCCCCTCTGGGGAACCAACAAATCTTAGGGAAGTAGGGTGAGAGTTATCATTTTTTAGGACCATGCCTTTCACAGTCTTCAGCATTTATGACACAGTATTTAACAGGGTCCCCTGCTTTGCCCTGTGTTTTATATCACACTATATTGCTTTTTATTGTACGGCTCTCTGCTCTGTCAAAAATTTCTGGGTTGAACCTACAGACTAAGTAACTCTTCCTGGTATCTTGGACCCCAGTTAGGTTTTAATCAGCCTCTCTCCTGGGTCTCCAACTTGGGCAGGGCTGCAGGAGCACTGTCTTCACTGGGCCAGAATGCCCTGAGTCATTTTTCTACAGTCCCCCAAACATAGCTCCAGTTGCATTCTCTGCATGGGTCTAGTTTGGGATGTACACATGCATGTTTTTGATTTCCACCTATTTTTGTTTTCAACTGAGCCCATATGCCCAGACAATGGCAGGAAGTGTTTCTCCTGGTAACCCCACAGCGGCCTGCCTTCCTCTTGGTCTCTCTGCTGTGGCTTCGGTTGTCTCTTTCCCCTCTGTGTGCTAAAAGCAGCCCATTTAACAACCTTCCAGGACTCTGGCCCATGTCCTCTCTCTGCTCTGTGTGATTAGTTTGACTCCTGGAGCTTGGATATCATTCTGAAGTAGGCTGAGAAATGTCAAGCAGAGAGAACTGGTGATAGCCCCACACTCAGGCTGGTAGGTCCCTTGTGTCCAATTCAGACATGTGAGGCACTCTGTCTTTCCTGAAGCGGCTTCAGATATTGCCATCAAAGCTCCTGTGAAGCGTGCAGGAGGCCCCCATGAAACATTCTCCTCCCTGGATGGGCTGAAACATCCCTGCCCAACCATCCCAAGCAGAGTCTTGAGGAAGAAGGGCAAGAAGCATGTTAGAAGACTACATCATCACCAAAAATCAAGAGACTGAAAAAGAAGGATGATCTCAGCAGAGGACAAGGGGTTCATGAAATCACCAGTCTCCTGCACCAGAATCTCCAGTCAGATTTGATACCACCCTTGACCCTTATTCTTGAGGAGAGGGAGCAGTCACACATGAGAAGGACTGATCCACAAGAATGAGACGGGTTCATACCCAGCTCTGCCATTAAGCAGCCATCCAATGATCCAATGTTGTTGTTGTTGTTGTTGTTGTTGTTGTTGTTGTTGTTGTTAGGTACCGTCGAGTTGGGTCTGCCTCATAGCCACCCCCTGCACCAACACAGAACAAAACACTTCTCAAATCTGTGCCAGGCAAACAATCATTTTTATGTTTAAGCCCATTGTTACAGTCACTGTATTCCACATTCCAAATATTAATGGATGTTCACAGTTGTTCCTTCACATTTTGAGTTGTGCCACATCAGCAAATGGAGATCCCTGGGACTTTACTCCATTCCTAACATTAAGGTTGACTTTACTTTGAGGAGGCAACTCTTCTTCAGTCATCTTTTGAGTGCCTTCCAACCCTGGGGACCTCATTTTCCAGCACTATATCTAACATTATTTCTCTGCTATTCAGAGGGTTTTCACTGCAAAGAATGGGAATACCAGAGCACCTAATTATAATCATGAGGAATCTGTACATGGACCAGGAGGCAGTCATTTGAACAGAACAAGGAAACTGCTTGGTTTAAAGTGAAGAAAGGTGTGTGTCAGAGCTGTATGCTTTCACCATGTCTTTTCAATTTCTATGCTGAGCAAATAATCTGAGAAGCTGAACTTTATGAAGAAGAACACAGCATCAGGATTGGAGGAAGACTCATTAACAACCTGTGTTATGCAGGTGATACAACTCTGCTTACTGAAAGTAAGATTTGAAACATTTACTGATGAAGATCAAAGAACATAGCCTCAGTATGGATTGTAACTAAACATCAACAAAACAAAAATCCTTACAACTGGGTCAGTATGCAACTTCACAATAAATGGAGAAAAATTTGAGGTTGTCCACAATTTTGCTTTACTTGGTTCTACAATCAACACCTGTGGAAGCAGCAGTCAAGAAATCAAAAGAGGCATTGCTTTGGGAAAAGCTGTGGCAAAAGATCTCTTTAGAGTGTTGAAAACTAAAGATGTCACACTGAAGACGAAAGTGCGCCTGACTCATGCCATGGTATTTTCAGTCGCATCATATGGTTATGAAAGCTGGACATTGAACAAGGGAAACAGAATTGATACTTTTGAATTATGGTGCTGGAAACGATTATTGAATATACCATTGTTGTTGTTGTTTGGTGCCGTCGAGTCGATATCCGACTCATAGCGACACTCTGTACAACAGGGGAAACACTATTGTCAGTACGTCTCTGCTGTTCATAGGGTTTTCAATGGCAGATTGATTTTTGGGAGGGGTTTGCCAGGTCCTTCTCCCAAGCCTACAGCTTCTGGTGTTCCCAGGCGGTCTCCCATCCAGGTACTAACCAGGCCCAACCCTGCTTAGCTTCCGAGATCTGATGGGATCGGATGCCGCAGGTCTACAGCTGCAGGCCCAAAGATTTGTTGTTGTTAGGTGCTATGAGTCTGACTCATAGCAACCCTCGTAGGGTTTTCAATGGCAGATTGTTTCGGGATTGCCTTGAGAGTGGGCTGCCACTTCCTTCTCCCATTTTGCAGTGCTGGGAATTGAACTCAGGAACTCAGAGACTGCAGAGCAGCGCTCTACCAACTGAGCTAAATCCCAGCCCGAATATACCATAGACTGCCAAAAGAACCAACAGATCTGTCCTAGAAGAAGTGTAACCAGAATGCTCCTTGGAAGCAAGGATGGCTAGACTGTGTCTTACATGTTTTGGACATGTAGTCAGGAGAGATCAATCCTTGGAGAAAGACATCATGTTTAAAAGAGTCGCAGGTCAATGAAAAAAAGAAAAATCCTCCACCAGATGGATTGACACAGTGTCTGGAACAATGGGCTTAAACGTAAATAAGATTGTGTGCCTGGGACAGAATCGGGGAGTGTTTCATTCTATTGTACATAGGTTGAACCTATGTACATTGAGTTGGACCCAACTCAATGGCACCTAACAACTACAACAAAAACAACAATTGTTTCAGGAGTGGATTAGGCATGTCCTTCTCCCTCATCTATCTTAGTCTGGAAGTTTAGCTGAAACCTGTCCACCATGAGTGACCCTGTTGGTATATAATACCAGTGGCATGGCTTTCAGCATTACAACACATACAAAACTCCACAGCAAAACAAGCTGACAGACACATGGAAGATCTGATGTTGGGTCTACTTTTATTCCATTTATTGACTCATATCAAAGTACTAGACACTGCAGGGAAAATACAGATAAGAAATGGACTCTATTTTAAAGAAGCTCATGGAGAAACAGATCTATAAGCAAAATATGAGTCACCAAATATTGTAGGATTTAAAGTATGGGATTCTAGAACCTGTGATCCAGGAATATTCCAAAAGTGAATTTTCTATTCCATAAGTTTCGTGGAGGGGAAGATTTCAGAAAAGGCTCATGCACCTCACTCTTCCTGTATTATCAGAATGAAGGCAGACTAGAGCACTTATAGTCCTCCTTTTAGAACTGTCAGTACCTCAGAATTTATGTAATTGGAGAGATGTGAAATAGAAATGTTGGCTATTTCCCTACAGTCTTATGAAGGTCAAGACTAGGAAAGGATTTTCATGCACCTTCCACTAGGCATTAGCTCAGTCTCTGTGCTGAGTTGCCATACCAAGCTAATTAATTCAAAGATATCTGCATAGTTCACCCAAAACAAGACTTGAAAAATGACCACTGGTTCTCAGCTTGAACCTAATTTGTGAGCGAAGGGAAAGAACTGTTCTGCAAATATTCTCCATTCTCCTCACAGCGCATGATGAGAGCAGGGGCTCTCTGCAGAAGTCCCTTATGGTAAAAACAAAACAAAATGTAGTGTTCATTCCAATAAACTTGCAGTCAACCCTAGCCCAGAAGCAAAATCCCATGCAGAGAATACAATCCCTTGTTCCTCGCAAATCTAAAAGGGAGAGAGATTTGTGACCAGAGCTTTCAGCTGTGCGAATAGACCATTGTTCATTAGGCGCCTCGTTGTAAATTCTACTCTAAAACTTGTTTTTTTTTCCACTGAAACCCAGAATTTCTTCTTTGTGTACATATTAATAGAAAGAAGGAGAGTTCCAGAAACAGACAAGAAATAAAGGGGGAGAGAGAAAAAGAGAGGGGAGTGGGGGAGGGGGAGGGAGGGAGGGACAATGTGCTATGGCGTTCAAGTGAACCTGTGGCTGAAGACATCTGTACTTGGCCAGCCCCATTTGGCCATACCCTATAAAAATGTCACATTTAAGAGTTTAATGAACCTTGATTCCTTGTCAGATTAGCAAACTTTTCACTATCGTACTATAAAGTTTCTAATGCTTTATCTCACAGGCTCAAAGTTGAGCAAAAGAGGCATAATAGAAAAAACAAGAGAAATCACACCCCACCTCAGTAGTTCACCTTCTGGCTTCCAAGACCATAGTTAGAGGCTGGGACAGATTGCTAATTGTGCCCCCACACTTGTTATTCTGGGGTAAGCTGAGCACACGGCAGTGCAGGTAGCTACTTCATTTTCTGTCTTTTCCTGCACCTAGGCAAAAGCAATGACTTGACATTGTGATCCTCTTCCCTCTGCTTTCTGAGTCTGGAATTACAGGAGTGTGTCACCACACCAAATGCCTCTCTACTTCTTTCACTGACAGGTTTTATTTTTATTTTTTTTTCACCATTTTTTATTTTGGAAAAAAATCCAAACTTACCAAGAAGGTAGAAGAATAATATAATGTTAAAATTGTTACACAATTACTTCATCTCATTTTCTGTCTCCTTTTGAACAACTTAGAAGTAATTTATGGCATCATTGTTAATGAAACAATGATTACAATATAATATCAATTAGGGACAAAGTAGTTACTTATGAAAATGCTAATTATGGCCATTTCTGGATGGTAAGACTATATGTGACTCTCCTGGCCCCCTATGTTTTCCAAAGTTTCTAGAAAAACAAGCCTGAAATCTTTATATTTCACTGAACCAATAATTCAATTTGGAGGTTTGGCTAAAATTTGGCTAAACTATTTCCATTTTGTGAACATGGATAGTACCAAGTGTAGTGTCAGAGGTGCTTTGGGTATGCAGTTAAATCATGAAGAGGATGGTTGGGTATTATGGTACATCCCTGCAACCTCAGTGACTTAGAATCCTACAATTCCAGTGATTTGGGAGGCTGAGGCAGGAGGATCTCAGGTTCAAGGCCAGAGGCAGCCTGCACAGTTTAGCAAGACCCTATCTCAAAATAAAAAATAAAAAAGGGACCTGGGGATACAGTTTAGTGATAGAGCACTTGCCTAGCATGTGTGAGGCCCTGGGTTCAACCCCCTAGTACTGAAAAAAAAATCATGAGGTTGGTAATATATTTATACCAGCTAAAATGGGAACAAGTATATCCTTTGCTTCCAGCTAAATAGATATCCCCACTATCTTTCAAACATGCCTTGAAAGGCCTTTTAGAGGAATGTGGTTCATGGTGGCCCCTCTTGAAATGACTCACCCACCTTCTCTCTCTCACCATCTGCCTTAGTCCATTTTCTGTTGCTCTTAAAGAACACCAAGACTCAGTAAAATTTATAAAGAAGATAGGTTTATTTTGTGCCATGGCTCTGGAGGCCAGGAAATCCAAGAGCATGAATGAAGCACCTGCTCATCTGCTATTGAGGCCTGTGCTGCTGCAACTCATGGAGGGAAGCAGAAAGGCAAGTGGGCACATGAGGAAGAGACCAACCAATGAGGAGTTTTCTCATTGTCTAAGGCCCCACACTTGCAGGAACTTACCCAGTCCTAGGAGAATTAACTCAGATCTGCAAGAAAAGGCACTAGTTCCTCTTAATGACCCAATCACTTCTTAAAAGTCCCCACCTCCCAACAGTGCCACAATGGCCATCACAATTCAGCATGAGTTTCAGACAGAATAAATCATATTCAAGCCATAGCATAATCTCCACTTGGTTTTAAGACTCATGTCATTTGCAAAGAATCTATGATTGATTTTGCTCAAGATGAAGTCATATGCTACAAGTTTTTGCCACATTATAGAATTATCGAAGCCTTTTCCTCTAAATTCTTTTTTTTCTGTTTCATTTGGTATTTTGGTACACAGAGAGTTTGTCTAATAAAGTGTTTCCTCAATACTGGCTAGGTATCAGAATCACCATTTCAAATATTTAGTGGCCTATACTTATCCCAGACTTGCTAAAGCATTGTGTGTGAGGGGTATAGTGGTATATTTATTCTTATCCTGCACCCCATGATGTTATGCAAGCTTGAGAAACACTACCCTCGACTCTACCAGTTATTCAATAAAAGCTTGCAGAAGAAATGAAAAGAAAAAAGCCAGTTCTTAGGGAAACAAAGCAGAGATGGTGTTGTAGTTGGAATATGGTTAATCCTCTCTGAAACTTACGCTGAATTTTATTGGTATTATGGTGATATGGGGAGGTAGGGCCTTTATGAGATGATCAAGTCATTAAGAGAGGTCACTGCGTTTCTCACAGAACTGGGTCAATTCTTCTGAACCTCTCCAATGACTAGTGTTGACCATGTAGAACTACAAGTGGTGCTCAAGTCATCTTAACTCTGAGCCAGTGGTTTTCAACTTTCATAAACCCCCAAATTACCTACCCTGGGCCCAAATCCAGAGAGTCTTACAGAGCAGGTTTAGAGGAGCCCCAGGCATCTGCATTCTGATGAGCACTCTGCATGATTCTCCTACAGATTCATCCTTTGGGAAGTTGGGTATCCAGATCATGGCGCTTAGATGTTGTGGCACAGTTAGTTTGAAAGGAACCCTATAATCAATCATGGATCATTGACATTAATAGTTGTAGCCACATTACTAATTAAAATTTTATCATAAATTTTACCACATGTGAAAAGGCTGGAAGCCAGCTCAGTTGATGTTAGGACTGCTGCTTTGGAGGGTCCAACAGAGGTTTATGTCTCCATCATTTGTCATGTAGAGCCTGTCACTGGAGCTATATTCACATCAGATGATGTCAGAAAGACTGTAAGTCAAATCAGACAGGTCTAGTCAGAATATTTTGGTAAAAAGAGATAATTACAGAACAATTTTTCTGTTTGTAGGGTACATATGGTTTCCTGCCCCTATCCCAAAAGCAAAATGGTGATTAAAAAATGTCAATGCAATGTGGGAGGTTATTAGTCTGGGCCAACATCAGTAATACTCAGTTAAAAGTCAAGGGACACCTGTAATTCCAGCCACTCAGGAGGCTGAGGCAGGGGGATTGCAAGTATGAGGCCAGAGGCAGCCTGTGCAACTTAGCAAGCCCTGACTCAAAATAAAAGATGAAAACAAGGCCAGAGTGCAGTCCAGTGGTAGAGCATTTGCCTAGTATGTGCAAGGCCTTGGATTCAACCCTCAGCACTGAAAAGGGAAAAAAAAACAAGTCAAAACAAAAAGAAAATAAGAATCAAAAAACAAATGACTCAAAAATAATGACAATTAATAATAAGTTGTGGCACAAGTAATAAAGACATGGAGAATTTAGATTCAACAGCATTACTCCATTCTGGAATTCCTTCGCACCTATATGTGTGCGAACATTTCTTACACTTCTCAGACAGAGTCAAAGTCTTTCTTGTTGTCTGGTGACATGAAAAATAATATGGTTTCCACATCAGAGGAAATTAATCTATGTAGTCTTCTCCATTTTGTCTGACATAGCATCCCAGACCACACACGGGGACAGGTAGTGGCAGCACTCCACCTCTCCTAGTGTCCTTGAGCATCATTCAGAAGGATGGTCCTGGGAAAGTGAGAACTTTGGCAGCCTCTGAGTACTACCATGTGACCCAGGACCCCAAGGGCAGCACAGCCATGGCTAACTGTGTGCCTAGAGTCTCATGTTTGCATACGGTCCCTTGACAGTGTTAGAGAACCTCTCTGCAAGGATCAGAGCAGTGACGAAAGGTAGTCACAATTTTGGTTGATGTCAACATATATCTTATGTGCTAGACAGTCCTTGCCTCAAAGCTGGGGTGAAGTCATAGAAAAAGCCCCTCCTCAATGCAAAGTTGCCAAGTTCGGTGCCATGATTTGCATGATTTGTAATCCAGAAGGAGAAAGCCACACTCAGTTCATGGGCTTTCCTTGGTGGCTGCCTGTCTCCCATCCCCGTCTCCCTCACAGGCTACATGGGCTTGCTTGTCATGGGGTGGGGGCAGGGTGGGCAGGTGGCCTGAGAGGGGCCAGACCCTGTGGCTTCCTCTACTTTCATCTGGTAACGCTAAGCCCATCCTCCCCACCATGCCACAAAACCAAAGGAATGGAAGGAGAGCAGATGCTGCAGAAGGCAGATGGGCAGCCAGCTCAGTAATTCTGGAGTCAGACAGCCCTAGATTCCAGTTCTAATGGCTCACTCTGCACTGTGACCTCATGTCAGTTCTTTGAGCCTCAGTTTCCCCATCAACTTTAAGACCTAAATAAGGCAATGCATTCAAGGCATGTACTGTGGTTCTAGCACATTCTCAACACCAAGCTCTCAACCCAACAGAGATAAGAGTAATCTGAGGAGGGGTGGCAATAATGGAGGCTGTAAAAGGGCTTGTCATGTGCCCTGACAGCCTTTCCACAAAGAAAAAACAAAGAAAGTTCATGTTGCCCAGAGATGGATGTTGGTAAGTAGGATTCTGGACATTCAGACACCAGCGTGCTTACAGAACACAGCCCTGATTTATTTACACCTTGTTCTCTTCCAGATTCTTCCACTTTAATGATGTGTCTCTGCAGAATAAGCCATCATTTGGTTTATAACATTGTCTACACAGCCATTCGTTAGAAGAGGCAAAGACCGACCAACAATCCTGATTCTCTCCCAAGGCCCCATGAGTCTCATCTGACCGTTGGCTGGCTGAGGAGTCATCAATGACATCAACCAGATAGCTGCCACTGCTCACAACCCCCCAGCTGCCACAGTTGAAAGGGTCCTCACTTTCTCTCCCTTGGCTGTGGATGGAAAAACTCCGATTCTGGGGGCAGAGAGTGTGGGAGGAGGAGGCAAACAAGAAAGGGAGTCGGCAGAGAGAGGGGGCCATGGTGCCAGCTATTCATGCTTCTTCTGCCACTCGCCACATACAGAGTGGGCATTGTTTCTGATCATGTAGAAATTGTCCTACCCAGCCCTCAATCATATTAGCTGCCTGGCCATTTTTCCACATTAATCATTCAAACTGACGTGAGTAAATAATACCACATGTGGCCGTGATGACAGTTGTCTCCATAATGTATTCGTCTCAAGGTACTCATGGTTTTTATGAGGAAAAAAAAAATTGCAAGTGAATGACTTTACAACAATCTGCAGGCAGGATTAGCTGGCTGGTGTTAGGAGCAGGCTGAGTAAGGCTGAGGACAGCAAGAGTGGTAGCTTGCCCTCTCTGCACGAGACTTTGAGACTTTGAGGAAATACTGAAAAAAATTAGTAACACTCAGTCCCCACCCCTGCCCATTTCACACACATGTACAGCCCCATGCCCTACCTGTCTGTCCCTTGCATTTTTGCACAAGACTCAAGCAATCTTTGTTGCAGCTGGGCATAATCCTTTGGACAAGCACATCCTGCTTTTTCTCCTCCTTCTCCTCCTTCCCTCTCCTCCTTCTTTCCTACATTGAGCACATGGTTTGTGCCTAGTTCTGTGTGAAATGCAGGAAATCCCAAGAAGAAAGATGGTTCTGGCCCTTGACAGGCTAGAGGCTGATGAGTGCTTGGCTGGGAGACGGGAAGAAACACAGATTTATAGTGACCATACAGTGAAACACGTACATTATGTTTGACTCCCAGGTGAAAATGATGTATGAAGAATTGGAAAGAATTTAGACATCCTTATGGGGGGCATAAGTGCCTGTTGAAATAAGTCATCTACAAGCTAGACAGATGAAGGTCAAAATAATTGCTGCAGTAGCTCCTTGGGGGATTTGGTTGAGGCAAAGCTTAGGAAAGTGTTCTCAAATCTGGCTCTGAGACTCACTTGGGAGCATTTCAATGCCCTCTCTTCTGGACCTGCCAGACCTGTGCTGCCTCAGGATCTGTATGGTAAAAGCTGGGGAACGCATCTTGAAGCCAGCTAGAGAACAGCCATATGGGCCTGTCCACTGCTCTGAAAGAGCCAAGTAGGAAAGGAGAGAGCCAAAACCTAGCCAGGTTCTCCCATCACTGCCACTGTCACCAGGGGAGACCTTTCGAGGTACTGACACGCTGGTAAGATCTGTAGTGATGGCTCTCTTGAGAGCAATGGGGAGGTAGGGGCTCTATCTGCAGTGGTGAACATGCTTCACTCAGCACTCAGGCAAAGGGGGTCATAGCTCTAAAGAATCTCAGAGCTGAAGGAGGCCATCTAGTCTTTGCCTCCACTCAGTAAGATGTCCTTTCCACAATATGCCTGCTCACTGGTCATTAAACCTTACTGAAATACATCCAGGCAGCTCCTCACCTCCACAGGAAACCTGGTGTAGTGTCTTACAGCACTTGCCAAGTAAAAGGAAAGAGGAAAAAGGAAACAAACTTCTCATGGAACTCCTCAGAGCTTCTCCCTTGTTTTTCCTGCTGCTACTTGGGAGAATGTGCCTAATTTTTCCTTCAAATATTTGAAGTTCCTTGTTGATGCCCCAAACTGTTGATCTCCAGTCAAACTTCCAGTCTTTTCCACCAACCCTTCTATGACAAGTTTTGAGACACCTTCTATGACAAGGTTTGGGACATTTTGGAGAAGAAAGCTAAAGTTCTCCATGCTTCTCTTTGTTCCAACTCTAGCAGTCACACAGTGTAACCTCTCCTTCCCTGCAGAAAGGCTGTGTGCTTTCTCATGGCTGCCAAAGTGTTTAGAATGCTAAAGAGAACAGACCTTGTTTCTAGATCCTGGATTCTGGCCATTCAGAAAAGAAAGAGGTGCCGATGAACTAAATCTAGTGGCTGTTTTCCTACCCCAGGCTCTGAAATGAGCATTAGCACTTTGGGACCTGACACTCTGCCTCTGCACACAGCTTATTCCCCAGTAGCCCCTGAGGCTCACAAGCAAGGCCCAGCAGCAGGACAGGGAAGGACAGCAATGAGAAGTTACATCATGAACCGCAGCCCACACTCCTGAACCTGGCACTCCTAGAAAAAGGAACAGGACAGACACCCTCCCTGCTTCTTTCTCCTCACTCTCCTCCACAGTGTGGAGGTGACTTACACAGCTGAGGACAGGGCCAGCATCTGCTGTCTGCATAGCTGGAACCTGCATCACTTTGGGGGGCAGTGACCCTATCTGACTGTCTACAGACATTACCTTGCTCCTCTATGCAGGAACTTCTGCGTGGAGTGTAGCATCAAGGGACTCTGGGCTCAGAGGGCTGGGTATCAAAATCCTCTGGAGAGACATTTAATAATATCCTTGGCTGAGGAAAAGGGTGGGTTTACACTACTATGTGTGTCATTGCAGTGGGGGCAGGGTGAGGGGCCACGTCTCCCAGCTGACTTTCTTGCTGAGAACCACTGGTTTAGACAGTGCAATGGACCAGGTCTAAACTTAGCTGTTTGTCCCGTGTGTCAAAGTGTGCAGCAAGTCTCCTCATCACTGGGGTTAGAAAACCTGGCACCAAGGCCACCATAATTTTTGGTAACAGGACATAAAAGCTACTGGGAGGGAGTACCCACCTCTAGCAAGGAGTCTATATATATTTCCATGATTCTCTCAGGTAAGCTTTCTTCTGGGAACATGGCTGCCAAAGTGTTTTAAGTGCCCCACTCTATAGCTCTGCTTCCATAGCAAGACTGGGGATTTTCCTCCTGCTTCACCTCAGGTTTCTCTGTATTTCTCTCTTTGTCTTCCAGGGGTGTGTGTGGGGGGTGGTCTCACAGGCTCCTCCCAATCCTGAGAAGGAGAGCTGGTGTTGGAGGATGGCAGAGGCTTAGGCTCTGTGGCACAAACTGTGAGCTACCTTCTTCATCCATTCCCTTCTCTTACTCACTAATAAAATCTTGGGGTGTTTTGTTTTGTTTTGTTTGTTTTGATGCTTCAGTTGCCCGTGGCCATGTAACAAAATTTTGGTTAATGATACATAAACTGAGGGTTTCTGAAAAGTTTTTGTTTTCCTAAAACAATGTTGCCATTTCCTAGCTTCTATTTCACTTTTTTCCCTGCCTTGGAAAGACAATGTGTTTTCCGGTGGTGCTGCGGCCATTTTGCAATCATGAGGTAAAGTGCTTTCAGATGAAGACCTGTGGGTTAAGGATGGTGACATGGAAAACTGCACTCAAATTGGGTCCTTGTTGGTATTGTTGTAGAGCCATAGACTGTCTAATCTTGAATTTGGGGGGGGGTGGCCAGGAAAGTGATCACTGAGAAAATGACATTCAAATACAGATCAAAAGAAGATGAAGGAAACAACTTTGATGATACTTAAGAGGCAGATATTCCGGGAAAGAGAAGAGCAAGTGCAAAGGCCCTGAAACAAGAGAGTACCTGCTTAAGAAATAATGAAAAAACCAGGAAAGACCAAAAAGAGTGTTGAGATAAGACAAAGGAAATGAAGGGTCACAGTATGGAGGAGTTTATAGATCATCTTAAGGACTTTGGTTCCTCTTTGGGATTGTGATGGTTAATCTTCATTGTCAACTTGATTAGACTGCGAGGTACCTAGATCAGTAAAGCACATTGAGTGTGTCTGTGAGTGTCTTTCCAGAGAGGATGAACAAGGGCAGAAAGACCTAAACTGAGTGTGGGGCTAGGGGCCCGGGTGAAATAAAAGGGAGAAAAGGAGAAAGCCAACTGGTACAGGCATATATTCATTCTTTTTTTTTTTTTCTCTCTCTCTCTCCTCTCTTCTGTCTTTCTCTGCTTCCTAGTTGTTCTGCCAAAATAAACCTTGCCTCCCTTAGTTATTTTGCTCAGCTATTTTGTCATAGTGATGAAAAACTGACTAGCACATGGGTAAAGCAGGGAAGCCGTAGGATAGTTTGAAGGGAGGAGAGACTTGATGTGACTTATCTTTAAGAAGATTGCTCTGGCTGCCATGTTAAAAATAAGCTAAAGGCAGGTGGGGACAGAGGCAAGGAAGTCCATTCCAAGGCTGGTGAAGTCACCTACAGAGAAATGATGCAGCTTGGACTGGGTGGTGAGGGTGAAATGATACACACCAGCAGAATTTTCAGGATAACGTGGAGGTAGCTCCTAAGGACTTGCTGATGAAGTGAACGGGGCAGCTGGAGAAGGGAGCCAAGGAGAGCTCCAGGGGCAGTGACTGGAGCGAATGGAAGAGGGGGCTGCAAGGAATCCAGCACATGGGCACACCTGGAAGATGTGCTTACACCTCTCAAGACCCGAGTATCTTCTCCCTCCTTGCTGCTGAGATCTCCTCTTCCACGCTCCTGTTTCGAGTGCTAATCAGTGGTTCTGAGCTCCTGAGAGTGCTGAAATCCAGACCACGTCAGCCTTTCATGTTCTGCTCAGTAAGGCAAGAAAATGGGCCAATGACAAGGCTAGCAATGGTTTCAATTAAAAGAGTGAAAAAGCTTCTGTTTTTTCAAGATTTCACAATAAAGTCATACTTCATTTAAAAAAATAGATCAGTATAAAGAGTCTCTGGACTTCTATGGGAGAAAGCTGGTCTCTAATAAGTGGCCATCCACCAACTGGACACAAATGATGACTGCTGTCATGGGCATCATCCTGACAGGGCCTAAGCCTCCCCACTATGCTTTCCCTGAGCACTATTTGATTCTTAACTAAATCCCACAAATTACCTTTCATTTATGGGTGAGCAAACTGAAGCTTGAAGCTCAGGCCCCTCAAAGGTCAGAGTTTTAACTCTACTATTTGGATTCCAAATTTGATCTCTCATTTTCTATTATATTTTCTACACTTTATCCCTAAGTGACCTGAATTAGATTGGATTTCTGAAGTAGCAGAAAGACTTTTAAGAAGAAACTTTTTTTTACAACTCATTGTATTGAGCAGGGCTGAACCCCCAGGACCTCAGTTTCCCTGTGACCCTGGCCATCAACCACAACTTACTTGTTTCAAAGGAATGTGGACTGATTTTAGTAGATAGATTAAAATGTGACCCAAAGGATCTCCTTCATAAGGGGCCACTGGGTTATATTAGGAAGATTCACTAAATTCTTGGTGAAGAACCATTATGTAAAGCCTTGCATCTCATCTCTGAGTCTCCTTTTGAACAAAGAAGAACAAATCCTCTCCTTCTTTATTCCCTCCTTACAGCACCAGAATGTGGGAAAACTCCCAGATCATCTTTGCGGGGCTGTAGTTTTATTTGTCCATTTTTACCCCTGCTCAAAACACCTTAATAGTTGGCAAAGTTTGAAAAAGAAAAAGGGAGATTCTTGCCTTTGTCCTCACCAAATCCTGGAAGATCACCTCCTCCACAAATTGCCTGGCTAACTCTTTCTTTTTCATCATTCCCAAAGATCTCAAAATCTCACTTTTTGGGCAAATCCCACATGGAGCCTCAGGCAACATCCTGCCCTGTGGATGTAGTGACAAGCGGGAGGAGAAGGGTATAAGCTTGTCACCAAGGGGATGGCTGTGTCTAGGCCCTGCCAGGCAGTTTTTGCAAAGGGAGCTGTCCTCAAAATGTACTATGTAAGTTTCAAAAACAATGAGAGTTAGAAATAACAAAAGGCAGATGTTGGCTGGTTTTTGTGAGAAATGGAATTAGAAAATGAGATGTTCATGGACCCTGCAAATGTAATTTGAGGCAGAAATACTTAACGTTGGCTTCTAGCCCTCTTAGTGCCCAAAAAACTCCCTGGAATTGCAATGCAAAACATTGCACCATACAATCCATTTCAGAACACTGGAGGGGTGGGGGTTAATACTTCTCCAAATTTACTCCAAGATAGTCACAACTATACGAATCCCAGGCAAAAGGATCATGTTGAAGAGGGTGTCAGCACAGCCATTGTTTTGAATGTTATCTTATGGATGGATTGCTCCTGCAGAAAATGTTCCAGGCATTTTTTTTTCTTTTTTTCTTTTCTTTTCTTTTCTTTCTTTCTTTCTTTTTTTTTTTTTTCCTTTCAGTGACAGTCTTCCTCTGGAAGGATAATGTAATGGAATATATATAAGACATGGGGTCAGAGGACAGGTTGGAGACCATGTTCTGGTCATCCCTTTCCAACTACTGATCCCAGAGTCATCTTGGGCAACCTTCTGGACTCTTATGTCTTTATTTGTGAAATGAAGGAACTGGAAAATAATTGCTAAAAATGCACCTCCAACAACTCCATGGCTCTCACCTCTGCATCAGCTGCAGTATCTGTTTTTACTTATTGTGCTCAGATTTCCTCACTACTGTATGAGAAGGATAAGTGAAAGAGAGTGGGTGGAAATAAAAACCTTTAGATATCTAGTTTTGAATGTCTCAATTCAGGTATTGGATTTTTCAGGACATTTTAATTAAGAACAACTAAAAAACTGGTTTGTTTACTATTGTTTTCCATTCAGTGGGATAATTCTTAAAAAATTTTTATTGAACTGCCAGTTTGTACATTTTCAGATACATATAGTTTAGCTAGGATTGTAACTAGAAAATTACATGAATTGGTACCAAATTTACATCTTCTCTTGATTATATGGGATTTGGAGATAATCTCAGCAAAGGAACATCACAATTTCTGTCCATATTTTGGGGTCTGATGCATCAGATTGAGTCCCTCTAGCAACTGACATTTGTGGGCTCTGCCCTCCTCTGTCACTGACTGGACAATCCTAGGAAAGGACCACTGCTGTAGCAGAAAAACCAATCCAAACTTAGAGAGGAAGAGGTTTATCGGGAGCTCATAGTTAAAGACTCAGTCAATAATAGTGATGGGGTAGGCATGACAGAGGCAGCAGCAGGGCCTGTGGGAGACAACTGAATGGCGTGGTAGACCAGGAATAGAAAGAAACCATGGCTGTGGGTTGGAATAAAACCTCAAAAGACCTGCCTCCAGGGAGCCATTTCCATCAAAGTCCCACCTCCCAAAGTTCCACAACCTCCCAAGACAGCACCACCAGCTGGAGACCAAATGACATGACCTTTAGGGTACACTTTAGGTCCAAACCATAACAGCCACTTTCCTCAGTAAAGTTGAAAATAAACTGCAATTGGCACGAACACTGCCAATTTACTTCATCCTCATCCCAAAGGAAAACTCATGAGACAAGTTGTGTTATTTACTTGCCTAAGACCTTCCCTTCTGCCAATCTTTCCATATGGTTTATGTTCTCTGTCTGAATCTGTGCTTTTAAGATACAAGACCGCCTTTGTTGCAAGGCAGCCACAGGTGTGTTATGGGTGAATGGGAGAAAATGCACATCTGTATGAGAGGACATGTAGGGCAGAGAGTGAGTTTTGTGTGTGCAGGTGTCTGTGTAGTCTAAGACATGAAGACCTCGTGTGCTTAGCGAGTTCCTTAGGGGATTCTACTCACATCATATTTAAGAGCTCTTGGCTGAGAAATCTATGCACCATCTGTGAACACATCCCTTCCATAGTGATGCTGCAAAGTCATCTTTGATTCCTAAGATGGACAGTCAAGTTCATTTTAGCAAAGGCGATCTGAGGAAATACCAGCCCCACAGATGACACTGGCCGAGCAGCATACTCACCTTGTCTTGCTCTTCTCCCTAGATAGCAAATGAGACAAAGTGTGTGCTTCAGACCAGGCAAACAGGTTTGGAAACTCAGCCTGGTATCCCTTACTGTGAGGATGTTGAGTGATTTACTAAATTTCTTCAAGTCCCGATTTCTTTACCCACAAATGCTGGCTAGCAATACTCAACTCACAAGGAGACAGAATTCATTTCTAGAGTTGCCTGGTGCATGGCAAGTAGTCAATAAATGTTAGTTCCAGTCTCAGAAATGCAATTCTTAGACCAGATTAAACAAAAAAGCAAAAAATTCTTTCCATATGTTCAGGTAAATAATCGACAAGGTTTGAATTGCCTTCTAATTTGCCAATAGAGGTTTTGACCCCTTGTCCTTTGGCATGATGAAGTTGCTTAAGATGTTACAGCTGCACATGTCAGCTTTGAGCATGCTGGAAGGGCCACACACTGCTTCTGAAACACATGGGACTCTCCTTGCTCTGTGTTCTGCAGGCTCTCAGTGCCAACCTGGTCACTCAGGAATGGAGTTGGAGCTGTGTCCAGTCTTCCAAGCCTATCTGGACAGATCCCCATTGTGTACTGTGACACGTGGGTTGGACTGCTGCCTGGGATAGGTTCCAGGCAGTGAGACCACACATGACAGAAGAATCTTCGGAGGAAATACAAACGCAGGACCCTATATTCCATCAGCCCCATGGGATCAGATAGCTCAACTAGGCTCTGGCAGAAAATGAAGATTTGCTCTGCCTTTCAAGCATTGCAGAGAAAGAATGGGCTTGGGAGTCAGCAGCAAGTTCAAATTCCACAGTTGCCACTATGATGTAAGAGTAGAAAAAGAAAATGGAGAAGGAGAAAGAGCTGGAGGAAGAGGAGGAGGGAACAAAGTAAGAGGAGAAGCCAGAGGAGAACGAAGAAGAGATGGAAGAAGAGGAGGAGATGGAGGAGGAGGAGATGGAGGATGAGAGGAGATGGAGGAGGAACAAAAGATGGAGGAGAGGGAGGAGATGGAGGAGGAGAAGGAGAAGGAAGAGGAAGAGATAGAGTAGGAGAAAGAGGGGGAGGTCGTAAGGATTCAGACAATACTCAAGGTCTGTTTTCTCTACTGCCCATTCTAGAACCCCTTCACTCTTAGCTATCACCTCTGCTGCCATAGCTAACTCACAGGTGGGGTGACCATACCCTTATCTTTGAAAGGCTAGAGCCTTGGTCAGCAGTCTCTTCCAGGTTGTGCTACTATACCTGTCCATTTATTGTCAAAATTTCATAGTCATACAAAAAGATGCCAACCCCAGTGGATCCCTAATATGCCAGGTTTATAGTTGATTACATCTTTTGTGTAACATATCCCTACCTCCTGCTGGTGATCAGGGCCAATCATTCTTACCTGTTTAGTGACTCCAACTCCTTTCTTTGAATGCTGGTCTTTTGGTATAATGGCCATAAAGATTAAAGTTGCAGGGATATGAAGCACAAATTGTTCCAAAGTGATCATTGGAAGTGATGAAGTTGGACTATCTTATTTCTAACCCTTGTTTCTTACACACAGATATTCCACTGGGCTCACAGCAGCATATCATGTTGTTTGGTTTCAAGCACATTGTGCCCTAGAGAACCATGCCCCTCTGTGAATGAAGTTTAGAATTTTTCCTCCTCTATCAGCTGGTAATGAAGGACTCACCATGGGTAACATATTTGTGCATGAGAGAAACACCAGTGGTGATATGATGGGGTTGGGGTTACTTGCTTGTGCATCCCACTGATACCTACTCCCACATGCACCACTTACATCCCAGATGCACAATAGATTACTGCTGGGCCAACCATCTATGTGACTTGATGCACCCAAAGGATGGGCAGCACTGACCAGATAGTCACTTGATGCCCTGTGGTTAGGGTCTAATGAGGTACTAGAAACTATTTTCTAAATGGAGCATAAGAGGATGAATTGCATCCAGTCTCTTAAAAATATAACATTTTTAAAGCTCATATAACCCTTATAACAATTTTCCAAACTTACCTAAGGATAAATTTGAAAAGCTACCTGAACTTCTTGTTATAGCTCAAACTACCCAGACTCTTTGAATCAGAACGTCTAGGGAGGCTGTGTGTTTAAGTATTTAAGATATTCCTATTAGAGAAATTAGGAAACTGAGCCCTTCACTGCAGCCCTCTCTGTGTCCAGTCCTGTAAGATAACAGAAGTCTTACAAGTGGCATGTAGAAAACTTCACCCATATCAATGTAAACCCCCTGCATAGGTAAGCCAATTGGCTATGCAGACTATAGTTGTTAAACAGACCTCAAACTAACCCAGGAAACTGACATTGGCAGAATCTTTTTTTTTATCAAAGTGATAAGATAAAGCTAGGGGAACAGACTAAAGTCAATGGTGCTACAATATGACCATTTTTCAGGCTATGTTATGAATAATAAATTGATCATGCTAATCTATTACTTTTTCCTTTAGTCTAGGATTCTTAGAATCCTTCTTACTATTTTCCCCAATGAGAAGTAATTCTATGGAAAACATACTTTTCTGGGGTTTTTCTTTGTCATAAAAGCAGAGAGAAGTGTGGCATGACAGTAATGAATGGCTATATTACACAATTACTTAAATATGAGTCTTCAGCAAAATGAAATGACTTGAGACTTTTCAACAAATACCAGCTTTAAGCTTAGTAAATAATGGCTTGTGTCAAATTTGTTTATTAGCATGGGTAATTTGTTCTTAACTAGACATATTTTACACTTGAAGTAATGTTTTACTAGAACTACATAAAGCTATTGTGCAATTGATAATAAATATGTCACTACTGGTAAGTAATTAGTTCATATGAAGCTAATTAAAACCATACCAGCCCTGCCTAGAGTGTATAAAAAAGAATGTATAAATAAATAAAGTAGATCTAGTTGAATAACAGATGGTGCGAAAAAGGCAACAATAAGAAAAATAAAGACATGGACAAAATTGTGTGTGTGTGTGTGTGTGTGTGTGTGTGTGTGCGCACGCGCGCGCGCATGTGATCACATTTATCAAGCACTTGTAATACGCCTGACATCATACTGGACCCTTTCCTCAGAACTTTGCATGGAGGTATTGAATTCTGTTATTATAGATGAGGAAACTGAGGATATGAAGGTTAAGCAGCATGTCCAATGCACATCCTCCATTAGTGACAGATCTGAGATCTGAACCCATGTCCAGTGGATTCTAGAACCATGCTTTTCTTACTAGTGTTCAGTATAGTGTCATATAAACATGAGATTGAAGGTCAGATACCCCTCACTTTGTGTCCTTCATCAGACACTCACCAGATATATCATCCTGATAATGTGATTTAACATCTCATAGCTTTAATTAAGAACTTATAAAGGAATGTTGTGAGGAGTAAATGGAAAATACACAGGAAGTGCTTAGCATAATGCCTGGCACATATTCAACACTAAGTTAGCTAATATTGTGATACCTACCAGAAAACTCAGCACAAAGTAATTAATCAGTAGAGTAAGAATTGAGCACCATTATCACATAGAGTAAAGAAATATTTTCCACTATATTAGTTCAAGTACCTATGGACTGAATTTAACCAAAACTTTGCTTAACTGTAGACTGTAAAGCTCTAGGACAAACTTACTTTCATGAAATGTTATTATTTTTGAGAATTGCATTTCATTCAATTCAATTCTGTACCATTATTTAAGCAGTGGGGATAGTTCCTTCCAAGAAGAAGCTTATAGCCTTAATGGTGGGGAATAATGTAGTGGTAGGGAGACAGAAGAGGAAGAAATGGGAATCATTTTGAAATAAAATAAATGGTACTTCAGGCTGAAAGAACATCCCAGAGGACTTTGCCTTACTTTTTAAAGCAGCAAACAGCTCTAGTCATTTACAAATCCTGCCTTACAAATGAACAGAAAAGACCCATAACAGTGCAGTGAAGTAAATGAAAAGATGATACTTTTAAAAGTGTATTAAAAAGTGCATAATAGTGACCGGGCAGAGAAGTATGATAACTGCAAAACATTGAAAATAAGAGAGAGCCTTGTGGCCTGGCACATCAAAAATGGGAAGCAAAATTTGTAAGGCTGGAAGGCACATGGGCTTTGGAGGAGTGTGTGAAGAAAGAGATGTGGTAAAATATCGGGTTACATAAGTTTGAAAAAGTCAAGTTCAAAAAATCTTGTAAACCCTTTACACTGTATCACAAAAATTTGTTATTTGAACTTTCCATTAGAATCATCTGGGAAGTTACTTTAATTTCTTAGATATACTGATGGAATGTTGTTCTTGTTGTTGTTAGGTGCTGTTGAGTTGGGTCCAACTCAAAACAACCCTACATACAACATAACAAAACCCTACCTGACACTATGCCACGCCCAGTAAAATGTCAGTGCTTCTCTGCTATTCATAGAGTTTTCAATGGCTGATTGTTTTTTGGGAGTGGGCTGCTGGGCCCTTCTCCCAAGACTACAGCACCTGATATTCCCAGACAGTCTCCCATCTGAGGACTAACTAGGCTTGACCCCGCTTAGCTTCTAAGACCTGACAAGCTCTGACACCAGGGTGGTATGGCTGTAGACTACTGATGCAATATTGTATCCAAAAACAAACATCTAGAATATTTGGGGCCCACCTTCCTACTGAGAAGATAGAAAATGGGTCAAAATATGTTTTAAATATCTGCTTCAAACATCTGAATGCATCCACCAAGGGAGTGAGAATTTGGAGGTCCAAGATCCCAAAGAAGAAGAAAGCCAAGAATAATGAGCTACCATTTGGGGCAATCTTTTCATTCAAGATATTTAACTGTTCCAAAATCAGAGCCTGGAAGATTGAAAGTGAAAGAGTTTTCATAACTTTCAGAGGACTATGGATAAGGAGGTGGCTAAAATCGGAGAGCCCATCAACACGGAATAGGATCTGGTGAGTACTGCTGGATTTCATATGGGACACCCAAGAGTTATACATCAAGTGTCAGGATGGCCTGGAAACAAACCAGACCTCATCAGCCTTCAATCATTCCCTGACTGGATGTAAGGATCTTATTCTAGTCTATCTGCCTTTCAAAAGCAAAATTAACTTCTCTCTGGTAAAAGATAACTTCAGAACATCAACCAGAGATTTAAATTTTGTCTGTAAATGTTCCATACACAATGTTCAGCATTCAATAAAAACAAGGCATGTAAAAAAAAGTACAAATATTGACTGAAAACCAGGGGGAAAAATCAGAAAGTATTAACAGACTCATAGAATAGTTATTATAAAGTCTGTTTGGAATAATCAGTCATAGACTTTTAATATTTATGTTAATATGACTGAGGAATTAAATGAAAAAAGGGAGAATTTCAGTAGGAAAGGAAATATAACAAGTAAAATGAAAATACTAGAATGAGAAACGCATAACTAAGAATTTCATGAACTGAGAAACGTGAACTGAAAAATTTAGATGGAATAAAGAGAAACAAAGGTAGATAAAAACAAAGAATCTAATAGAAAAGATAAATAGGTCTAACATTCAAGCAATCAGAGTTCTAAGATAAAGAAAAAAAGTCTGGGAAGAAATAATATTTGAAAAGATGACAATTATTTTTTTAAATGATGAAAGACACCAAGCTATTGAAACAAGAAATTCCAAGAACCTCAAACAGGATAAATAGCATATCACACACAAGCATATGATATTAAAACTTCTGGGAAAAGAATCTTAGAAAATAAGATATACCGCATATTCTTAATTCTATTCCACACCCCTTCAACAGTTTTAGAGGGCCAAGAAATCAGATGTGGAGTAGAATTGCATGTGGACTGGACTCAGGCTGAGTCCTCAAAGGAGCAAAAAGACTGATGGTTGGCTTCTTACCAGAAAAATTGTAACCCAAAAATCAGTCGAATGATAATACTTCAAATGTTTTATCAATGCATTATGTATTTTGTGAAAATATTATTCAGCGATAAAGGATACTACTTCCAAGAAGTTTGTGATAGATTATGCCAGACCAATGCTTCTGCTGCAACAATGAAATGCCACTACACATCCATTAGATAATGTCTAAAATTTAAAAACTGAGAAAATTATGTTTTAGCAAGAATGCAGAGCAACTAGAACCTTTGTACAGTACTTGTCTGAATGCAAAGTGAGATAAACACTTTGGAAACCATTTGACAGTTTCTCATAAGATTAAACACGCTTATCATAAAATCCAACAATCTCACCCTTGTGTAATTACCCAAGAAAATAAAAAGTATTATTCACATAAAAACCTGCATGTTAATACTTATAATGGTTTTATTAATTGACATCAAAATTAGGAAACAACCCAAGTATCAGTAAACACTGAGTGGCATAACAAGCTGAATGGATAAATAAGATGCAGTACACCCATGCAATAGAATATTACTTGAGAAGGACAACTAGTGATACTCAAAGCAACATGGATGAAACTCAGAGGTATTATGTTAAGCAAAAGGAGCCAGACTCAGAAGGCTACATTCTGCCTGAGTTCATTTATTCTGAAAAAGGCAATACTACAGGGGAAGAAAACAGATCAGACATTACCAGGGGCTGGGGATGGTACAAAAAATTGACTATTAAGGGGTATGAACATGGTATTCTGGTGAGTGTTTAACAACATCCTCTGCAAATAACTCTCTGATTTGTAGCATTACTAGTGAACATGGTATAAATAGTTTCACATGGCCACTTTCAAGCTACTAAGGTGATGACACCAAGCACAGAGTTGGGAGAACATGCACAGCATTATACGGTAGTTCCATCCTATACATGAAAATAGCTCCATGTCCATAGAAAATCCTAAAGTGTAAAATAATTAGGAAGTAAAGAGCTTTTATTATTTATTAATTTTACTTTTACTATGTTGATGTGTGAGTTTATGTCATTTAATTTTAAATAATAGTAATAATAGACTTGGAATAATAACAGTCCTGTAAAATTCCTTAAAGCTTAAAAAATGTCTCTCATAAGCCAGTACATGCTAGCTAAATACATTGCTAGGCATGAGAGAGTTTTCAAATGCTCTACCTTTTAATTGTGGTGGTGTTGCAATAACTATATATTTGTCAAAACCTGTAAATATGTATGCTGGAAAAGGCAAATTTTACCATATATAAATGATAGCTCCAAAAATCTAACCACAAAATACGCATATATACTTTGACCCATCAACATCAATTCTAGAAATCTTTATATTCAAACATTCACCACTGATTTTAATAATAACGTAAGTAATAAACTGAGATTCACAAATAGAATGAATAAATTATATGTCCATGCACTAGAATATTACTCAGCAATTAGAGTGAGGCACAAAACAATGGTGGGTACAAGAAGGGTGAAATTTTGTATGTTCATGTATTCTTTACTCAAAGACAAAAGAAGCCTAAATTGATTTTAATCAAAAAAGAAAAAATCATTTTCAAACAACAAATAACAGCTATGGCAGGAGCAACTTCACTAATATTTAAATGCCTTCAGGTACTATCTCTAGAATTGCTTACTACTACTCTGTGGCTGAGAAAATGAGGCCCAGAGACTGAAATACTCCATACCCTAAGACATGCAAATATGATATGCAGCTCTGGAGCTTGATGCATGGCCTTTTTTTTTTTCTTTTCTCTTTTCCTTTGTGGTGCTGGGGATTGAATTCAGGGCCTTGTGCATGCCAGACAAGTTTTCTGCAACTGAGCTACATCGACAGCCTTGAGAATGTATACCCTTAGTAGCTTTGCTAGACTGTCTTTCAGGAAAGTCCAGGCAGATCTAAGAATCCTTATTACAGCTGAAGTCAAAGTGAGATAGAAAATCCTTGAGAGGGAATTTTTAAAAGGGAAAGAAAAAGAATTAAGGATAGAACCCTGAAAAATGGATACTTGGGGTAAGGAGGAGAAAAAGGAGTCTAGGAAGAAAACTGAAAAGTAATGATCAAAGAGAATCTATAATTTTAGGTGATCTATTGCTTAAAATGCTGGGAGAACATACATTTGTGGGAAAAATTTATTTCCTGTTATTTAAACTGTTGTTCAAATAACATATCACCCTTTTTTAAGAGAAAACATGGTTACCACATCTGTGGGCACATGTGTGTTGGTGCATATGGGGCCTGACACTATGCCCAGGAGGCTGGTTTTCCTTTATTCTAACATTTGACAAATTAGAAAGGTGTTATGTAATGTCAGCAAGTGACATTATATAAATTGAACAACCCTGTGTTGTATGAGGATCTAATTTCCCGGGATGATTTAGGATGGAGCTGTGAAGAAGTGGGTTCAGCTCATTTCTTCTTACTCATTTGAGTTTTGCATTTGGTTGTGGGAAGGAAAGAAAAAAGATGGTCCCACAAATAAAATGAAACAGGTAATGTGTTGTGCAGAAGTAACCCAGAGCGTGGAACTCAGGAGCAGATAGGCCTGACGGTGCAGTTATAGATGCCACTTTTGAAAGGCAAATCACAACTCAAGAAGATGGCAACAGCGGCATAAAAACTTCACAAACTTTCAGCCCACAAACTCTCAGTTCACCAGGAAGGAAAAGAGATTGTGCCGGGGGAATTTAAAACTCACTTTAGGATATTTATTTGTCTGGGTGAGAGAAGAACCATGCTAATGAGGTCTTTAACACCTACCCCAACCAGCTGCAGTTTAAGCAGAAGCAGGTGGAACAAGCCGGTCACTTGGGGGTGGCTAAAGGGAGGTCAGAAATGAAAAAAAGAAATCATTCTTCATGGTTGGGAATATTTGTTTTCCTGTTTATACTGTTTTCTATTTTCCACATTTTCCACATATCAGTGTATATTTACTCGTTGAATCCGAAAAAAATATTAGTTTGAAAAAAGTGAAAGATTGTGCTATGGTTTGAATATGGTTTGTCCCCTCTGAAACTCAAGTTGAAATTTGGTGGCCATTGTGGTGATGTTGGCAGATGGGCTCATTAAGAGACAATTTGGTTGTTAAGAGGGATTAATGACTCTCTCTTGGTGGTAGATTAGTAACCACTGAGGGCTATATCCTTTGTGTTTTGTCTCTTTTGCTTTCACCCACTGGCCCTACTATTTTTCTGACATGTTTTGATGTCACAGCTTGAGGCCTTCACCAGAAGCCAAGCATGCGCCAGTGTCGTGGACTTCCAGCCTCCAGAACCATGAGCTAAATCTACTTCCTTCCTTCCTTATAAATTTCCCAGTCTCAGACACTCTTTTAATGACAGAAAGTTTAATCAATCTTAATCAGATTGGTTACATTCAACTTATTTTTCCCAGATATTCATTCTGCGGCCACTTGTTTTTGTCTCTGAGCAAAATGTAATGGATCAGGCACTAGATGTAGCCCAGATTCTGACAACTGTCATCTCCAGAAAGTTCTTTCTACAGACAGCAGCGGATGGTTAGAGCAGGGGAGATGAGATAAAGGAAGAGAAAATATGCTTCCCAAACACTTCTCAGCATGTATTGGTCTTGTTCCCCACATGTTTTCTTTGAGAATTAAAGAAGACTTCTTTTAAGTACTTCTGTTTTACTTCTCCCCTCAAGTACTCCCTGGATATTATTTGCCCCTCTTCTCTACTCGGGTTCTGATGGAGCAGATAGTGGTAAATAGACAAATGAAAAAAATTAAATACCAACCTATTAATCTATATATTGTTGTCAGGTGCTGTCGAGTCGGTATCCGACTCATAGCGACCCTCATAGGGTTTTCAATGGCTGACTGTTTCGGGATTGCCTTGGGAGTGGATTGCCAGGTCCTTCTCCCTTTTTTGCGGTGCTGGGAATCGAACTCGGGACCTCAGAGACTGCAGCGCGGCGCTCTACCAACTGAGCTAAATCCCAGCCCGCATTAATCTATATAAGCAGCTACAAACTAGAAAAGGCAAGACTTTAGATAAACTGGGCAGGAGAACATGCCTTAGAAGCAAGGCAAATGTGATGTCATCACCTTGAATCTAAATCTTTCACTCGGTACAGGAGGTGCCTGTGGAGAGAGAACAGCAGAAAGATGGCCCATGAACATATACCTTGCCTCCTACAACTGTGGTCAAACTCTAACCAGTCAGATTAACAATCTGTCTGTCCTGAAGAGGATTAAGGGAATCCCTAAGAGAGAAGGCCCTTTAGATTCTGGGGAAGAACAGTGGGGCATGGAAGACAAAGAAAAGCAATTTTCCTCCTCATGAAGAAGACTTGAACCATATTTTACTCATTTATGACTGGATTCTTCAGCTCAAGTGGTTGAACTATTTCCCTGAAGCAATTCTCATTTCAACAAAACATAAGTGTCACAAATTGTATCATTATAAAAAATTACCAGAATTCATCACAATCCCTTCAGCTCCCAATTTGGCTTCTATAGAAACCTACTGTAAATTGTTTTCTATGTACTATTTTTCAAAAATAAGAAAGATATTCCATGCTATGATTGCATTTGATAAGAGCTGTGTATTATGAGCAAGACAAAAGCTTAAAATTAGAGTTGTTAAATTTAGTATAATCAGTTATAAATTTTCAGATTATTAAAATTTTAATCAGGGCTCCCAGAGGGTAAATTAATAGCTCATGATTAAGTTGCTGTTAGTAATTTAATGTCAGATTTTAAATCAATGTTTGCTACATACATTTCATTTTACATTTACATTTGTTATGTAAGCAAATATTTATTATGTTTATTGCAAAATGCTCTAATGAATGCTCACAGCATCCTAATTAACTATAAAGCACTGCTGTGGCAAATATTTCTTATGAAAATATTTAGATACATGTTTCCATAGTATAAGTTTGCAATGTCTGTCTTGTCTAATTTTGCACGTTGTGTTTGCCAGAAAAACAGGTGCAAATAGGCCTGGTGTCCTCCAATTGAACAGAAGAAGTTTTCACTACCAGTTGAATCAGATTGATCATCTCACAGGAAATCCTGACTCATTGAAACAGGGGAAATTTGTTTGCTAATTATTCTTGGGATTTGGTCCATGGAAATTTTTTTTTAATTGATGAGAAAACAAGTTTATATATAAATAGATGTGCTTTCTTTAACCAAAAGAACTAGGAGAGTTTTAAATGTCTGGTGTTGAAATAATAAATACAAACAAAAAGATATTCTTTCATTCTGAACTAATTAATTTCAGTTAATTTTGAGGTAGGCCATGGAGGTAATTATGATATTGAGATATTAAACAACAATAACAACAGCAACAACAACAACAACAACAACAAAACACTGTTGAGGAAGAATTGAATGTGGGGCATTCACATTATCTCTATGATGTACGTACTTCTTTGCGCCTTTAAAAATCCCCCTCAAATTCTGAAGTACACTGTCTTCCCTGTTCTAGTGCTAAGAAACTGACATGGAGCCACAGAGTATCCCACAGCAAACTCTTGGTAGAATCCAGACTAGGTTGGGCCTCTTCTTGCTGAGACCATATGAGGATCTCTTGTACTAGGCCAGTAGTTTATAAATTCTTGGGGGCCACAGAAATCTTCTCTCAATAAAATTTCATGAGAAAGCCTAAGATTTAAAACAGAGCTGAGCTGCCTGATAATTCTAAGCTAATTTCAATGCTTCCATCAATTTTCAAAATACTTGCCAGATGGCAAGAGTCTCTGAGAAAGTTGATTCACCTGACCTCAACTCCAAAAGAAATGGAACTTGAAAGCCTTCTAAAAGCTTCTTCTACTATAGGCCCCATCACTGCTGATAGGCAAGGCCATTGCCCATCAAGATTAATACCCACAGACCTCACATTCATCAGCAGAACCAGAAGATGGAAAACACAGACGGTTGTCAGTGCACAGAAGTGTGGATCAACTCCACACAACTCCATCACCAACATTCTACCTGGACATGCCCAAGCATTCTCCAGATACTGGCCTTGCATTCAGGACTATGCAGAAAAATACCAAAAGGGAGACCTAGCTAAATCCTTCAAGATTCCTTTTCTTAACCATCTGTTAACATATCCTTTCTTGAACCTCTGGTGAGAAGAAGAACTTCATATATTCGAATGTCTGCTGTGGGCAAAGTATTTTTATACTAGGTCATTTCCATATTTTGTTTGACCTTGTAAGATGGAGAGTTTTGCTTTCATCTTACGAATGATGAAAACAAGGCTCAGAGTGGCTTCATAACTTGCCCACATGACTCTATTTAAAGGTTGCGATTTGAATCTGACCTTTGGCAAATTCCAAAGCCCATGTTCCTTCCACAACCTATTTCCAAGCCTCTTCTGGCTGATGATGTTCCTCATGATCACCAAAAACAATGAGCTGCACAGAGGTTTTATATTGAAAGGTGCCTCTTTTGTTGTTATTATCGGAGCCAGAACTCCTCATTCAGACACTGTACGAACTTTGAAGGACTAGACCATGGTAGACTTCACTTCAGACAGCATATTACAAAGAGAAGGGAGTTTCTTGGTTTCATCCTCTCTTTTCTGAAGGGCAATACTGCATGCCATTGCAATCTATACCTAAGGAACACACTACAGGGTGTATACTCGAAAGACACTAACAGGCACCACTATCAATCTTTCAAAAACATCTTTTCTATTCTATTGCAGAATAGATAGGACACACACTGAGAGGACATACAGGTCTGTTAGCCTGACTTTCGTTTGATAGGAGGAGTTACTCAAATCAAGGGCACAGCTGCCATTCACTGACAGGGATATTCTTGGAGAGAAGGGGAAAACACACTTCCAAATGCATTCATTGAGTTCTCTGTTGTTGACTTTTCATGACTATAGATGATCCTTTGCATCTGGCTATCCAAAGAAACCTACGAGAGCTGTGATTCCTACAGGTGTGAATGATGAATCTCCCCTTGCTGAGTAGTTTTGCTGGAAGAGTTCCTGGAGGTGCATATATTTGATCTCACAATAGCAAGTGCAAAAAATATTTTGTTTTTATTACTGGTCATTTTGGTTGACTTCAGTCTTTGCTCCCTTCTCTTTTGTAACAGTAATATTAGGAGACAGGAGAATGGTCCTTTGGTGAATTTCTTACAAATATAATCATCCCCCCCACCACCACCAAATTTAAAATTCCATTTGGCATAAAATGACCATACTTAGAGACCTGATATGGAATAATGAACTCAGAGAATGTCTGGACACATATACAAACAAAAGCTTGAATAAAAGGAGTGTCCCCACCTGGAGGAGGGTCCTAAACTTGCCCTGCTCAGCTTTTTCTCCACCATCTCCATTTCCTTTCCTCTTTTTCCCCATTTCTTGCCCTCAAATGTGCAAAGCCAGGCTGGAATCCCCATCCCAGACTTTCCCATGGCTCTTCTTTCTTGAAGATTCCCCCTAGACAGTGAAGTGATTCTCCTTTTTCTTTTGTTTAAAAAGACATATATTTTGCTCTACCTTAGCAGCCCCCACCCCAGGGTCCAGAATTGTTCCCACTCAGAATTTTGTAGGTGGCCCAGGGGATGGAGGATGAAAAATTTGGAATATTAGCACATTTTTCATTTCTTTAAGAACCTCCCTGTTTGGGGTACTATTTTTCTCTTTCCCCTTAAGGAACAAGAAAAAGAAAATAGTCTCATGAATATTTTTAACAAATTTAAAAATCATTTTCAATATTACAAAAGAATGTGTGCTCATATAACTTGGGACAAATTAATTAAGGATATTTCCCAAATCAAACTTGGGATTTCAAAAACTTGAAACAGATATTTGGGGACAGATGGCAAACAGCAACTCCTCACAGGCAAAGATTGCTAATTAGAAGTTTCTGTGATGTTTCAGAAACATGGAAAGCCTGTGCTTTGAAGACCATTGGCAACAAAATAAGTCAAAAGCAAAGAAACATACAATCAAAAACAAACCCCAGCACAGCCAGAGAGATAAGCACCTACCTGCCTGAAGCAGCCTGAGGCTAGAGAATTTAGCTCAAAAAACCTGCCTGCTGAGATCCTGTTCCAAGATCCTGCAACCATCTTGCCCTCCTGCTCCCTCTTACACCTCTGTCTCCTCTAAAAGCCTGCTTAGTCCTGGAGCTGTGCAGAGAGAAGGCTGCCCCTGCCTGCTTGGACTCTGGATAGTCAAAGGACAGGGCAACGTGTCCATGGCATTACAAGGGCAGGTTGCACCAGCATATCGAATCAGGGAAGGTTTATGGTGTGAAGATTTATACCAAGCAAGTTGTTACTAATAACAGAGGACATCAAAGCTTTAAGGGAATAACTTTAAAAACTATTTGAATATATTTCAATACAGGTACCTCCCTACACCAATGCTTTGGTTCACTTACATTCTAAGTTCTTTGCTGAGAAGGGGAAGAGCAGCAGCGTTTCAGCCTGCACCTGCAGAACTGCAACTTTCTCATGGTCTGTTTCATCCATGCAGCAGACTGAAACTGATGTTGTCCCATACAGGGCTGAGAACAGCAAAGTGACCCAATGAGACCCACAGATGGCTGCCCCCTCTCCACAGAGAGAATTTGCAGTCTCTGAGGTTTCTATTCTCTCGACTTCCAGAGGCCACAAACACATGTGTGATGAGAAGCAGCTAAAACCCAAAGAAACTTTACCCTGAAACCCTATCATCGAATTCCCCTAGAGAATTTTTGTGGAAATTTAATAAGATTAAGGTGAGCTTCCAGAGGAAATTGTAGGTAGCCACATTCCCAAATGAGAATTTATACACCTGTTTTGTGTAGCCTTGTGGCTCTGTTGCTGACTTACTTTTGTACTATGCTTTTATAAGAATAGCTCACCTTGTTTGAATAAAGAAATCATATTACTGCTCTGCTAGAATACAGATATTTATAGTTTCTTAAGGCTACTCTTTTTGCAAAGCAAGTGACTGTATATTGTCCTCACTTATTTGCTTATAAATTTGGATTCTCATGTGTTTTATTGGCTTAAAGCAGTGTCTCTACATTCTAAATCAGCTCACAGAGCGTATGGTCTATTGAACATTTCATAAGAAATGAAATGTTTGTGTTCTTTGTTCAATGGGATGAGTGTGTCAATGCCTTGAATAAACACAAATTCTGAGGAAAGGATGAAGCTGAATAATCAGGACCTGCACTCCTGCCCCAGGCTTTGTTTGGTGGCCTTGGAGTGGCTGGGGGACAAATCCTCCCTGGTGTCAGCTCAGCTTCAACACCTGCAGTTGCCTGCTTGCAGCTCAGATGGAAATCCATTTGCAGAATGGATTTCTGCTCAAACTCTACAATGACAGCTCTCTGTTCAAGTCTCTACACAAACACACCGGACATCCCTGGCCAGCATTTTACCTTTCAGGCTGTAGATAAGTCACTTGGTGGCTGTTGGGCTGGGGGTTACATTCCTGGGGCAGGGAGATCGATCACAAGATAGTTTATTTAGTCAGAGGACCATGGGTGAGCCAGAAGCCAACGAAACTCAGAAAGCGAAGTCCAAAGTGATTGCATGCAGCAGAGGAAACCAGCCACACCTGGCAGTCTGCTACCAAAGCGGGCTGGACTGTAATGGAAAACGGATGCGTTTATAGAAAACCCACCTCCCCGTTCCCCCCGGCCAGAGCTGCTGCCCTCATCACAGGGAGTCAACGTATTAAGTTTGGCAGGCCTTGTAGAGCTTGCCATGCCAGGGAGGTTATTAAAACTGAACTGAAATGGTTTCATAACTCAAACTGGAAACAAGAGTGAGGAAAACGCTAACAGTGAAGTGACAGACCAGAACGAAATGGAGCTAGATCTGTGAGCTCTCTGGCTCAGGTTTCAGTAGGTTCCATGTGTTAAAACAGGCTGAAAAGTTAGTTAAATAAAGCAAAGTGCCAAGCCAGACATTTAACACCCTCGGACGGGGGCTGACTAAGGAGAGGATTCCATGATTCACCTTGTTTACTAAGCTTCACCTTGTTTACTAAGCTTCACCTTCAGGAGTCTGAAGACAAGATTAATTATAACTACATCCTCTAAAACATCTGTCCCATGTAAGGGATCCCCTGTCTCCATTGTTCATCATTGGTTCAAGGACCTCAAGGGTATTTCCTAGTTCTCAAGGATGACCCCCAAGCGAAGCCCCGATAGAAAGAATGAGAAATGGGAAGAGCAGATGAGTGATCCTTTGCACTGTCACAGTCTCCAAGGCTGTTAGCCAAATTCTTTTGGGAAAGACATGCCCATTAAACAACAACACAAGCTAAAACAGTAAAATACTTGCTAAAATTGTGGAGGGCCTGATGCTAGCCATGGAATCAAAGAGAGTGACCGATGGACCATAGTGATTCTTTGAACTGGTTTTGTGTGTGTCCTAATAAAGCCATTATTGAAAAAAAGTCTGCTAATATCTGAGGGAGCCCCTCCATTGAAAAGCAGCCCATGGCTTTCATCTTTGGAGCCAAAACGGAAGTTTTCAGGCCCATTGAAATAGTCCCAGGCTGTCCCCACGAGAAAACAGCAAGACCAAGTCCTTCCAGCACAGCTCAGCAGAAAAGAAGGGCTGAGTCTGCAGTGCCAGCGACCATGGCCAGGAGCTATGGCAAGAATCCTCATCCCAAGGAAGTCGGGGAATGTCAGAGCTAATGGTCAAATGCTGATTTTCTTTGTGGCTTCTTGGGACATTTCAGAGGCTCTTTTTAATTTTCATTTCAAAATAGGCATTTCCTATATTCACCTGTTTTGTAAATGTTTATCTCTCAAAAGCAAAATTCCAGGGGATCAACCCTCAAAAGTACATCAGATCCCAACATTTATTAGCACCGCAACTCTCCGGTGCTCAAGCACATCGTGTCCCATGTATTATCTGGATCACTGGAGTAGCCTCCTCGTAGGGTCCCTCCATACCTTGCCTCCCCGGAGTCAATTCTCAACATAAGTCCTGGGTGATCTGAAGCCTTAGAGGACCCCGATCAAAAACCACTGATGGCTTTCCACTAGAACAAAAGCCAAGAAGGCCCCATGTCAGTGGCTGTCAACTCCCACTGGGTATCAAAGCCATGAAGTTAGCTTTAGATAGTGAATATGCCTTGGCTCTACCCCAACCAGCAAGGTTTGGGTTGGTTTGGGGTGAGGCCCAGCAGGTTCTGGGCCCTGTCCCACATTGTCCCCTACTGCTCACCACTCCTGATAGCAGGTGCATTGGCCTCCACCCTATCTTTCCCTTGCCAAGCATTTCCTTCTCAGGCCTTACTCTGTCTCTCACATGCCTTGCCTCCTGCCTGTCTCCTCCTTGAGCTGACACTTGATAAATATCTGTTAAATGAGCGAATTGTTATAATGAATACAACATATGAAGAACATTACTGATTTGGGGGTTCTGACCCAGTGAAATGCACTCATTCGCTTGCACTCTTTCAATTTCTTACTCTTTTTCAGACATTTTGCTACTGTCTAGATTAAACACAGTGGTTGTAACAATGGACTCAAACATAAAAAAAAAGATCGTGTGCATGGCCCAGTGTTGGGTAATGGTTCATTCTGTTATTCATAGGGTCACTATGAGCTGGACCCAACTCAAGGGCACCTAACAACACCAACAAAAGCCTAGATTGAGAGGCATGTGCACTTGGGGTGAATATTGTCCTGGAGGGCTTGTAGGTAGTGATGAGATGCAAAAATAAGCACTACAGTGGACCACCATGACTGCGGATTTTCTCTGAGGTCAAGTCTCTTAGTTTTATCTGTATAGATTTTTTTTTTTTACTGTATACCATAATATGCCTACAAATGTTGAAATATTGTAAAACTGAAGTAATTGTCATAGAACAATGTTCCCTGTTTCTTATAGGCAGGAGAACCCTTAGTTGCTGCTTACACCAGGGGCATAAATACCCAACATTAAGATGCTTTATCTTACCCAACTCCCTAATTGAAGCTGAAAGAACTTAGGCCTTAAAAGCAAAAATGACTTAACTGAGATTATAGTTAATTGGCAAAACACCTGGATTTTATTCTGGAATTCTTTGTCAGAATAATGGCTTGATGTGACTTACATTTTTTAATAGATTACTCTGGTTGTAGTGTGGAGGATAAATTGTAGAAGAATAAAAATGGGAAGAGGCAGACTGGTGAGAAGTTTCTTACTTCACTTAAGGCAAGAGATCACGGAGTCTTATATTGGGTGGTAATAACGAAGACGGTAAGAAATTATCATGTTTAGAGAATATGTTTTTTTCCCCATCCCTCTGTCTCTCCACACTACCATTTCCTTACATTGATTTATTTTTTCCCTCCACATCATCACTTTCTGACATATATTTACTTATTTGGTTCACAATCTGACCCTCTCCACTCTGATGTATGCCCCACAAAGGCAGTGTTCTTTGGCTGTCTTACTCATTGCTATTTATGCCAGAACAATGTCTGGCACATAATAGCTAGTCAATAAATAGTTGCTGAATAAATGAATTGTCAAACTATGAGATACCAGTTTGGCTCACAAGACATATTTTGAAAGTAAAATGACACAACATGCTAGTGTATTAGATTTGCAATGTGAGAAAAAAATGGAAACAAGGATAAATTCTAGGTTTGGGGCCAGAGCAATTGGGTGCAACTTAATGAGGGAGAAGAAGGCTTTGAGATCAGGAATCAGGAGTTCACGTTTGGACAGGGTATATTTGCATGTGCCTCTCAGATATGGAGCAGACAGACACTGAGTATACAAAAGTATACAAGGTTGGAGCTCAACATAGAGGCCCTGACTAGGAATATAACTTGTGGAGTCCCCAGCATTAAATAGTAAAGATATGAAACTGGAAAGTAGAATGAGAGTAGGAAAGAGAAGTATGAGGACTGATTTTTGGGAAACTAAAACTTTGAAAGACTGCAGACTGAGTCAGAGTCTTGCTAAATTGCACAAGCTGCCTCTGGCCTCAAATTTGTGTTCCTCCTGCCTCGTTTCCTGAGTCCCTGGAATTACAGGTGTGTGCCACCACGTCTGGCAGGTTTTGATAAGTCTATAAAAGCAAAATAAATCTTTACAGAAGTAATCCCTAAACCTAAAACTATAATAGAGCCAATGTACGGAAATCTCAATGTGTATCTGGGTGCCACCTAGACCACAAAAACGAACTATTCAAGTGTCTCTTAAATTCAGCAATTGGGATACACCCAATAACCAAAACAAGTGCAAAAGAGTAAAAAATAAGTAAAAATGTTAAATTGCTTTCAGTGCTCATAGTTTTTGTGTTGTTATCTTCAAGCTCTTTTGAATGGTAGAAGACAGACAATGAGTAATATGTGAATTCTAATTCTGTCTATTGAACTGTCATGGAGAACCTGAGTTCTTAGCATAGAAAAAGAACAGATAGATAGAAGACCAAAAATTCAAATTCTATACCATCATTTACCAATAAAGAGAGAAAAAAATCAAATTCTATAGAGCAAAATTCAAAATGAAAGTATCAATATAAACACTTCATATACATCATATCTTAAAAAAAAAACAGGAAACAATGAACAGTGTAATAACAATGATCACTCCTAGTTCCCAGATTTGGGCCTCTAGATGACACTATTTTTCAGTAAAGGAAACCAGAATTATCTGGAAAAGTTAAGGGTCTATGTCTGAAATATACAAGCTGAAATAAATGATTCAAGAGCTGATTCTGGTAGGCTCCCACTGACCAAATATGTGAACATATTTGCATTCATGAGAATAAAGGCTGCAATTGGTTAAGAGATACAAAATATATTTAAATTATGATTCATAATTTATGTTCCTTTAAAAACTCATTAGTCATCTTCAGAGATTTGTCATTTCTAAAAACTGACAAATTTAAGGAGAAAATCAAAGCATCTACCCTGCCTTTCTAATAAGAAATATAACCTTGAATAAGAAAATAGTTGATGAAGGGAAGTTTCCTCTTAAAGATGTATCCTGACTAATAAATGGAAAAGGAAAAATACAGTTAGACTATCACCATTTAAAAAACCCTACTGAATTAATAAGCATGTTAATTGATGCTACAAGGACGTAATCACCAAAATCTAAACTATGGAAAACTACTGAACAAAATTGGCTCATTCAATAGATTGGAATTGAAAAGTATCAACTAAGAGATGTAGTCAGAAGAAACCAAACCCTGGAGAAAGACATCATGTTTGGGAGAGTGGCAGGTCAGCGAAAATAAAAGGAAAACCCTCCACCAGATGGATTGACAGTGTCTGCAACAATGGGCTTAAATATAAATAAGATGGTGTGCCTGGCACAGAATCGGGGAGTGTTTCAATCTGCTGTACATAGGGTCACTATGAGTCCGTTTCAACTAGAGGGCACCTAACAACAACAAGAGATGGAAGTGGAGTCTATATATTAAGAAAGACCTAGATGCATACTTGCTAATCATAATATGTAGACCTTATTTGAATCCCAATTCACAATTAACCAAACTTTTAAAATTACATTTATGAGACTGCTGAAAATTTGAAGATTGAATTCTCTAATCAGCAGAAACAAATCTAATCAGCAGAAATGGTGACAAGGATCACTCTGTGAATATAAGCCCATAAGGAATTTGCAGAAATGCTAGGGAGGGTACTAGACATCCCAGGATTTATGAGAGAGATGCTGTACTTCCAAAAGCGTAAGTCAAGGTCCTTCACCCCATGAATGCTACCTATGTATCAGTCATCTGTCATCACCTTAAGTGACTATAAAACTGACTTGATAAAAGTGGGGCTTTCTACTCAGGAGGATCAGGCTGCTCTCCAGACTCTCATTACTCACTACGTGACTTATAACCAGCCTTCAATCTTGTTTGACTCGCAGTTCTCACATTGGTAAAACAGTAGCTTCTGGATCTAAGCATGAGTGTAATTCTATTGTAGCTCATAGTGGTGTGAATAGGGGTTGGGTGACCAGCAGCAAGTCTGCTGAAACTCACAGATAGGGCTGCAAGCAATATCTCCTCTCTTGCTTCAGCATCCCTAGAGAGGCAGTCTATGGCCTGAGAAGGCAGACACACGGAGGCCTGAGAGATGGGGATTCACTTGCTGTTCTTCACTGTTACCCGAGAGGAGACTCTCTCTCTCTCTCTTTCTCTCTCTCTCTCTCTCTCTCTCTCTGGATCATGGCCCCTATGTATGACAGCAGTCTGGTTCTGGGTAAATCAATATTTGGGATTCAGTTGCAAATTGCCTGTGCTTAGGTTCTAGCCATTTAGGGGATGGCTGTAAAATACCAGTGGCCCAGCACTCAACAACTTCGGGTCCTAAGCCTGTGAGAAGTTGAGTTTGGGACACCACCCTCTCCCTACGGAGAGAGATGTCTTTGGATCTATAGGAGCTTGTAAAGGTGGGACTGTCAATCTCTGCTAGCTTGTTGACCAGCAACCCAGAGAGAGCTCCTGTGCCCATTCTGTTTGTCTCCACAATAGGTATCCATGTAGGTGATTTACTTAAAGTTTGCCACTCATTTATAACATGAAATGTTTTTAGTTTCTAGCATGACAGAGGAGCTTGAGACATAGCTATGAATAAGCCAGATGGCCCATGGAATTTTCCTTGTAGACTATGATATTGCCAGAGTCCATAATTTTCAATTCCTTTCCTAAGTTTTCACTAATGTTTTGCTCTAAATATACAAAGGGATCCTCCATATACTTTTCTCTTTGCTGTCTATTTCTATAACATCTCTTCTTCTGGAAGGTGAGCCAGTTGGAATTGATAGACTCTAGGGAACTTTTCAGAGCAGAAGCCTTCTACATAAATGTTATGGTTATTGCACTGCATGAAAAGACACCAGGAAAAATGTCTCTCCTGTAAACCCAGAGGAGAGCCCTAGGTGGAAGACAAAGGGGACTTTATTTGCCCTGACCTCAGAAGCTTCCAGTTGTTTCTCAGGCAGCTCTGAAGTGTCGCATTAACCTTATGCCTTCTAATCAAACACACGCCAAGAACTAGAAGGTGGAATCAGATGAGGCAGGCAAAGCTTTACTCTGCAGCTTAGCATACAGGTGCTTCAAGACAATGCAACTTTGAAAGAGGATAAGCCCGGGGAGCACTTGGTGAGACAGGATCAGAGGTCATTTTTGGAAACTGGACCCTAGCTTATATTTCTGTTTTTCTCCCCACTCACTTTCTTTAGGAATTAAGTTCTGAAAGTGCTCTCAGTTTATGGTAGCTGTGGTGAGGGGAACCAAAGGTACTATTTCTACTCAGATTAATTCTAATATGCAATTACATGCTTTGGAGTTAAAACAGTGCACCCCACTCCATAGCATCCCAAAGGGTCCAGCCCCCACACCCTGACAGAGTTTATTCCATACCCTCCCAACATTCGTTCTCTCTGCAATGTCCAAAAATCTCTAATGTGACAATCTGTTCTTTCCAGACAGGTTTCTCAAACTTCAATCTTAGACAAGGGCTAGGGGTCTAGAATCTTTTCCCTCCTAAGACTCCAAACTCTTTCTGCAAACTGCTCCACCTCTTCCCAGACCTTTGCATACTAATGGGCGACCAAGACAGGCGATGGAAAAGAGCAAAGCATGTGCACTCAATACAGAGGGCTGGTCCAGGGACTCCAAGAAAAGCCAAAGGTAACTGACCTATAGAGACTTTTTTGACTTTTCCTAGACTGAGCAGCAGCCGGCAGCATCCCTATCCAAAACATGAATTTAGGCAGACTCTGGCAATACCGCAGTCACACGCTCTGGAGCCTGACCACACTGAAGGAGGTCACGGGAAGCAGCCGCAGGCAGGAAGGAGGCAGACAGTGTTGGGCCAGCCCCCTCCCGGAATGTAGAGAAGCAGACTTCCCTGCAATCTTGTAGAAGATCAGAGTCTCATTGTAAGAGGCTGTTTCCTTACCGCCTTCCTAGCCCCTGCAGAAACTGAGATATTAATTTGTTCTCAGTACTCAATCCTGGTCATCTCTAAATTTACCTTTATAACTAGTAGCCTACAAAATAATCACCTGACCAAATAGGGAGTTTAAGATATAAAGGAATTCTTCACAAAATACAACTACTCCCTAACTTATGATTAGAATTATGTCACACTAAACCAAATGTAAGCTGAAAATACATAATTAGAAAGTACACTTAACGTCATAGCTTAGCCTGTTGTTAGATACTGTGGAGTCAAATAAGACTCATAGCTTAGCCTAGCCTACTTTAAACATGCTCCCAAAACCCTTAGCCTACAACTGAGCGAAACCATCGCACACAAAGCCAATTTTATGATACATTGTTCTATATCTTGTGTAACTTCTTGAATATTGTACTAAAAGTGAAAAACAGAATGATTGTATGAGTATGCTTTCATAGCATTATAAAGGTGAAAATCCTAGGGAAAATGCAAGTCAGAGATCATCTGTGGTCATTTTTGCAACATCAATAATTTTCTCCAAATTCCTCAGATTCTAAATCTAAATTTTTCCAGCATATTTATCACTGTACTGTTTTAATTAGGCAATGGGGACCTGTTGTAGGTGTTTGACCTAAGAAGTGGCCTAGGGATCTGACTCCTTTTAAGTAGAGCATTTATCGTATTACATCTTTGAGGGTAAAGGCTCAGAAGTGTAATCTGACAATAGAGAGACAGCTGAGCTGGGAATATGGACTTTAAACTCAATCAGACAACCTTGAGAGAAATATTCTAAACTCTTCTTCCTCTTGCTCATCTGTAAATCAGGATCCCAATAGCTGTCCTATTGTCTCCAAAGAGATGTTCATATGTTTCTGGTCATAAAACAAGGTCAATGTTTCCATGTGAGACAGAGGAAGGAAAGCACAGAAGGGGTATGTGCTGCAGCTTCAGAAAATGACCAAGAACACAGAAAGTGCTGAGAAGTGGCCATGGTGGGAAAGCAAAATGAGCAATGCACAGAGCGACAAGAGATTTACTTAAAGGAGAGAATCTACTTCTTTTTGGTCCCAGCGGGCTGTTAAGGCAAATGCAATCTTATCCAGAATAAAAAGCAAAAAGTCTCCTTTCACCAATTTTATCTCATGTGAGCTCATGCTCTTCCCCAGAGGTAACCACTGCTGTTTAGGGCTGATCTTCAAGAATATTCTTATGCATTTACAATGGTACATGTACATAGATACATATATTAGCATTTGAAAACTGTTATGGGAAGTTAAACTTTACAAACAGATTACTCATATATTCTCAAATCTAATCCACACACTTTCAACAGTTTTAGAGGGCTACAAAATCACTTGCTAGACCTCTTGACTACGAATCCAATCCACACATAATTCTAACTAGCTACTGATTTTGTAGCCCTCTAAAACTGTTGATGCCTATAGCCATACCACGCTGGCATCTCACCCTATCTGATTTCACAAGGTAAGCAGAGTGGGGCCTGATTAGTCTTTGCATGGGAGACCACCTGGGAAAACTGGGTCCTGTAGGCTTGGGAGAAGGACCTGGCAGTCCACTCCCAAAACATCAGCCATCAAAAACCCTATGAATAGCAGAGAAGCAATGATATAGTGCTAGGCATGGCACAGTGTTGGGTAGTGTTTTATTCTTTTGTGCATAGGGTCACTATGAGTGGGACCTGACTCGGCAGCACCTAACAACAACAACAAAAAATGTTGAAATGTGTGAATTAGGTTCCAGAATATATGGTCCTTGTATTTTGTTCATTGATTACACTTGATTTATCTTATGATGAGTTTTGCCAGTGTGGACTCTGTTCTGTATCTTTTATGTCATTTTTACCTTCACAAAATCTAATTTTCCTGTGCCAAAATTTGCCAAGATTTTATTTTTCCCATTCATACTAGACATTAACAAATCTCACTTTGCACAGTTTTAGCTTTTGTCAATTTTATTCTTTGTTGATTCTTTCCATCATCAATGTTTGTTATGAACTGAATAAATCACTGACAGCTTGCATTTGATTCTCAGAAAATCCATGAGAAAAGCGTGAGCAATTCCTCCCTCCTTGTGCTTCAGGATTCCTCTGCTGCTCGAATAATTCTGTTGTATTGCTCATCCTTTCCTCTGCCCTGCTTTTACCTCCTTGAATAACATTGTGGAACATAGAGCAGACAGAGGAGTTCAAAAGACAGTTGGCATGCTCTGAGCTGCTACGAGAACTAAAACAATACTGACATGAATACATGTCTACAAAATAGAAATAATTTGCATCTCCAATGCCAGCTGGTTGGCATATGATGCCACAGTGAATTCGGAACTGTGCCCACCCACTGTCTCTCTGTTGGAGGCATTCATTTGACAGTGAGGCTCAGGTTGGCATTTGAGACCAACTGTCCAGGAGACAACACAAGCACAATGCTAGGGCCACAATACCTTATGGGCCCACAAAATGTTCTAAGTTCTTTTATTATTATTATTTTATTTATAAATGTTAGTGGAATACAGAATAAGAAGTTATTTGCTATATCCATTATGCAACTATTAAGTCAATTTTGCTTACACATTCATCATCTTACATATTTTACAGAACAGTATGAATCATGGAAGAAAAAAGTAGGAATTTTAATTAATATGTAATGAAAATCATATACAATCAAGGGTTATATTCTCACTGATTTTTTTCTTCCTTTCTTTCATGTGCTCACATGGATGCATTCTGTATTTTGAGATTTTCCTTTCTCCCATTCCCCTCTACATTGTTTTCCCTCCCTTCCCCACTTCCCCAACCTCTGCTCCCACTCGCTGATTCCCTCCCCCATCCTATTGGGATCTACATGTATTTTCCATTCTTAGATAAGTATGATTATTCATTTTAGTATATCTAAATATGTATAATTTTTTTCCCTTTAACTTAAATTTAGCTCCCACAAATAAATAAGAACATATGTTATTTCTCTTTTTGAGTCTGGGTTAATTTGCTTAAAATGATATTCTCCAGTTCCATCCATTTTGCTTCAAATGACATAATTTCATTCTTCTTTACTCTGACTAATATTCCATTGTGTATTTATACCACAATTTTCCAATCCACTCCTATTGATGGACATCTTGGTTGATTCCATAACCTTGCAATTGTGAAGGGTGCTGCATTTAACATGGAAGTGCAGATGTCCCTGTGGTATGATGACTTATCTTACTTTGGATATATTCCCAGGAGTGGTATAGCTGGGTCATATGGCAGTTGTATTCTTAGTTTTCTAACTAGTACTTCTGTACTAGTTTTCAAAGTGACTGAACTAATTTACAGTCACACCAGCAGTGTTAAAATTTCCTTTTTCTCCACAACCTCCCCAGACTTTGTTATTATTTGTTTTGCTAATCTTGGCCATTCTTACTGGAGAGAGAAGGAATCTCTGTGTTGTTTTGATTTGCATTTCCCTAATAGTTAGGAGCCTGCAGTCATAGTCCCCTGGCCTCAGATCTCAATAGCATAGCAGGGTCAGGCCTGGTGAGTACTTGGATGGGAGATTGCCTGGGAATAATGGGTGCAATAGGCTTGGAGGAAGGACCTGGCAACCCATTCCCAAAACAATCAGGTCATTGAAAACCTTATGAATAGCAGAGAAGCACTAACAATAGTGTTGGGCATGGCACAGTGTTGGGTAGGGTTTTGTCTGTTGTATATAGGGTCACTATGAGTTGGACCTGACTCCACAGCGCCTAACAACAACAAAAGTGACTAGGGATATTGAGCATTTTTTCATGTGTTTATTGGCCATTCATATTTCTTCTCTTGAGAACTGTCTGTTTAGTTCCATTGCCCAGTTATTTATTGGGTTGTTATTTTGGTGTTTGATTTCTTAAGTTGTTTGTATATTCTAGAAATTAGCATTCTGTCAGATCTGTAGAGGCAAAGATTTTTTCCCATTCTGTGGGTTCTCCTTTTACTCTGTTAATTGCTTCCTTTGCTGTACAGCTTTTTAGTTTTATGTAATCCCATTTGGTGATGTTTGGTGCAGTTTCCTGGGCAATTGGAGTCTGTTAAAGAAAACTTGCCTATGTCTATGTGTTGGTATGTGTTTTCTATCTTTTCTTCTAATAGTTTTAAGGTCTCTCATTTTATGTTGAGGTCTGTGATCCACTTTGAGTTGATTCTTGTACAGATTGAGGGATACAGGTCTATTTTCATTCTTCTGCAAATGGATATTCAATTTTACCAGCATTATTTGTTGAAGAGGCTATCTTTTCTGCAATGAATATTCTTAGCCTCTTTGTCAAAGATAAGATAGCTATAATTGGATGGATGTCTCTCAGCATCTTCAATTTTATTTCATTGATCTTCATGCCTATTTTTATGCCAGTACCAACCTATTTTTGCCAGTATGGCCCTGTGGTATAGTTTGAAGTTAGGTATTGTGATACCTCCCACTGTTTTTGCTGCTTAGGATTGTTGTAGCTATATGTGGTCTTTTGTGCCTCCACATAAATTTTAAGATTTTTTTTCTATTTCTGCAAATTATGCCATTGGAATTTTGATGAAGATATTCACAGATGACATGATCCTATACTATACCTAAAGAACCCTAAAAATTCCACTAGAAAGATTTTAGATCTAATTAGTTCCTTTAGCAAAGTAATAAGATACAAAATTAACACTCAAAAACCAGTAGCTTTCCTTTACACCAGTAGTGAACAAGAAGAGAATGAAATCAAGACAACAATTCCATTCATAGTAGCCCACCCAAAAATTTAATATTTAGGAATAAATCTAACTAAAGACCCTAAAGTCCTCTACAATGCAAACATCAAAACATATAAAGAAAGAAATAGCAGAAAATACTAGGAGATCAAAAGAATCAATATTATGAAAATGGCTGTACTACCAAAAGCAATTTACAAATTTAATGTTCTACATTCTTTTAAAATCAGAAAGAAAAAAAATGAACTGTTGGGTCAAAGAAAATGTTTTATAGATAGTATCTATGTACTCATCTTTATACTAATGAAGTCATAAAATATAATTCCTAAATAAAATTTTAGAATATTATTTTATATATATATTTTAAAAGATGACTACAAAGGCTAAAGGTCCATGCAAATCAAAATGCAAGCCTCTTCTTATGAGGACATCAAACTGGTATAGTAGTAGCATGTAGGTGAATTCTTGGGGATGAGCATTTCTTAACATAAGAATAAAGCTTCCTTATTCAAAAATTCCCAACATTAATATTTCCAGTATTGTCCCACATTTCTTTCAGGGAAAAATGCCCAAATATCAGACTGTCTGGTTCAACGCCAGACTCCTGACTATTCTGGCCCTGGTTGGTCCCAGTGTACATAGCCACTGTATCTCTCATGGCTGGCCCTGACCTTGAATAGACAAAACTCTGCAGACTCAGCTCATCCAGCTTAGACATGTTCAAAGGAACCATATTTTTTAGAGGACTAACTGCTTAGTATACTGTTCAAGTGTCACTTTCATCCTCATACCTCACCAGCTCAAACAACAATTCTGAGTCAATATTGAACAAATCATTTTCATTACTTTCCTAAGAGTGGAAGCTGATGTTGAGTTGCATTTTATTAAAAACTGTATAGTGCTGGGGATGCAGCTCAGTGGTAGATCACTTGTCTAGTATGTGCAAGGTCCTAGGTTTGATCCCCAGCAATGGGGGAATAAAAAGTAGCATCCATTGCTCACAAAAATATTTTTTGTCTGATAAAATTTTTATGAGTACTGAAATCGCATGATTTCTTTAAAGAAAATAAATAGAAATATAAGTATAAATATAAATCTCTTCTGAGGAAATATAAAGATTTCTGCCCCCGTGGTTTTTGGTTGCTGTTTGTTACGTTCTCTTCTCTCTCATTTCCTTTTTGGCACTCTTTTCCCCTTCCATGAAGTCAGACATCTAGAAAGAATTTTTGAGGGTATCAGAGCCAGCAGAAATATGCTCTTTGCCTTCTGGATTAGGTCACTTCAGTTCCTTACAATTTCTTTCCTAAAACAAAGGATCAGAGCTGGACAATTTTTGCCCATGTCTTCAGGAACAACATATCCCATCTTCCACCTCCTCCACTTCTTTCTTTTTCTTTTTTCTTTTCTTTTCTCTTTTCTCTTTCTTTTCTTTTCTTTTCTTTCTTTCTTTCTTTCTTTCTTTCTTTCTTTCTTTCTTTCTTTTTTCTTTCTTCTTTTTAAGGGCACTAGATCTGAATTCTCACCAGTTTCAGGCCTGTTTGTTCCCTCTGAGGTGACAGCCAGAAGAGGTCGCTGTACCGTGGACTTCACCACTGTTCACATTCCTTCCTTCCCAATGTCACTAAATGACTTCTACCTCCTTCACACTCTACTGTTCTTCCAAACTGTTCACTACCATAGATGTGACCTAAAAGTTATTTACCATTAGCTCTTGGATTACATCATGCCTGGGCAATTTGACCTTTTCTCTCACTAGTTGGTAGCAGAAGTTTTGTTTTGTTCAATAAATAAATATGCAGCTTCCCTTTACAGGCAGACAATATGGAGACAGGGTGAGAGGTTAGGCCATGATTAATGAACTGTTTGCTTTGGAGTCAAGATAAACTGGCCAGTTGGGATGTTCTGTGGATCTGCAACCTGATGCTGAGGAACCCACAGAAGCTCTTTGGAACGGTAACATCCTGCACTTCCCACCAGACAGTGACCCTGAAATATCTGGGATCCAAACAATACTTCAAAAAAGGCAAATTGTACTAAGAGTACTAATAATATGCATTAAAGTTTTCTTTGTATCTTTTCTGGATTTGATCATTCATCTTTTTTATCATTAAATAATACTCCATCATTTGAATGTGTTTATCCATTCACCTACTGAAGGATATCTTGGTTCTTTCAGTTTGTAGCAGTTATGAGTAAAGCTGCTATAAACATCCATGTGCAAGTTTTTGTGTATACATTTTTACAGCTATATAATTTCACACACACACATAATATGTCATAAACTTTTCTACCATTTATAAATAGATTGTTCCAAGATTTTTGCCACTACAAATAGTGTTGCAGTACATAAGCTTGGACATACAGCCTCTCACATGCATACAAATGAATTCTTAAGATAAATACATGCAAGTGGAATTTCTAGGTCAAAGTATATTGTAATTTTGATGTATATTTCTAAATTCACTCCCATAGAAGTTGTAAAAGTGTACCCTCACATCAGTAATGTCTGGGAGTCCTGATCCGCCATGGCTTCCATTTTTCTTTCCCAACTGCAACCCTTCTCCATTCATTTCTTCCCACAGCCCTTGCAGGAAGTTCAGGTCAGCTGCCCATTGGCCATACACAGTACCAACTATGCATGTTTCTTTTTTCGTGCTCTGATGGTTTTGATCATGGATTCAAAGGCTTTGGAGGGCATAAAAACTTTTCAAATTATCTTCTGTTAATAGTCTTCCAATATATGTAGATACTATTGTAGTATCTTCAAAAAGACCATAAACTTTAAAAGATAAAATTATTATCATATACTTACTAAAAAATTCCCAATGGGTGCAGAGGTGACTGTGCACAGTGTAATGGTGCTTTGAATATTTTCTGTGGTAGCTGCTTCTCTGGGAGAAATCTGCAAAATGTGGAAACATAGACAGTCTCTAAGAACATCCATCTCCTTGTCTTTTGAGACAGTATATGTTTTGTTATGCAGCAGAACATTACTAATGCAGCTTGTCACTAGAAACTGTCCCATTTTCTAGAGAAGGCATTACAGAGATGACCAGGAGATTCAGATAACCACCAACTCTGTGATAATTTTTAACAAATAACATAATTTCTTTATTTTCTTAACACAAATTACCTGTTTCAAGAGATTGATTTTGAGAGTAGAATAATAGGATCTTTCTTATTGTGTGTATCCTAAGAGGGTTCATAATTTCAAGAAAGAAGCTTCTTGCCATTGTTTCCTACTATGGTAGTAAATAAACATTGACTAAATAAACAGTGACCTCTTAATAAATGTTTAATGAGGTCACTAAATAATGATTCTTAAACCTTTTGAGGATTCCTGAATCTAGTGAAAATATTTTAGTGTCACTTATTTAACCACACAATAGCCATAGATTAACGAGTGAATCAATAATAGTCAATCAACAAGAAATTTTTAATGTATTGAGCTGCTATTTATGGTGCCCCAGGCACTACTGTAAGAAGTTCATATACTATATTTCATAAAGTCCTCTAAATTTTATAAGGTAGGCATTATGGTGCACACTATATTTCTTATTCACCCTGAAAAATGCATACTACCTTTCCTAAGTAATGGATCTGTGATGCACAAAACATGAGGACATGAAGTAGAGTAAGTCCCATCAGCCGCATTGTTATTCCTGTATTCCCAAGTACTTCATGCTGCAATAAGTGCTGGAAATTATAGTTACCAAACTGTTGCTCAGTATTCTTTTGGATGCCTATGTGAGCTCAAAGATACTGCCTTCTTTTTGTTCTTCTAGAAACTATTAATCATAAAGGAGAGGATTCATTTTGGCCAATTGGTATCCATCCAGTAAGGAGCACTCCTATTGGTCAAATATCTTGCCCACAGAGGCGATCAGCTTCCCTCGGAGTTTAATTCATAAGTAGTAGCCCGTGTCCAATAAATTCCTTCTTGATCTAATCAGCTGTAACTAGACCAGAAGGCTTAGTTTCACTTATGGCATAAGCCCTATTAGCTTATGTTGGAAAAAAAACAGTTGAAACCACTTTCCTTCCATAGTAGCTACATAAGAGAAAGCATTCCAGGTTTTATGGACTTCTGCTGCAGCCCAACCATTATAATTACTATCCCCACATGGCAGGATAGCATTTTAATGTATTGACAACTATTTCTTTTTCATATATTCACTATGAACCCATGACCCTCCCTTATTTAGTCAGCTAGATATGAAAAGTCTATTGTCTGCTGGGAGGTGAAGGATGATTGTAGAGAACCAAAATAAAACATTAACTCTTAGCCTTTGAGCTATAAAATCTGAGATCCAGATGTGAGACAAAAGTCTGGGAAGATTATATGATCAGACAGACAGAGCTTTCTGGCCACTGAATAGTAGATAAAAATTCCTTGGGCTTGAGGAGGAAAAGAGTAAAAGGAAAGTAATTCTAAGGGAGTCTGAGGAGTATTTCACTCTGCCTTTTCCTGGGGTCTAAATCCATGAAGAAGGAGTTTGGTGAGAAAAGAGGAACCCCGGGTGCAGCATGAAAATCTATAGGCACATAGTCTCCTCCCCACTCTGGATGAATGGAACAGCTCCAAACTAGACTGGAAGCCCAATGGTCTCAGACAATTCAGCCAAAGAGAACTACAGAGATGAAGAAGAATATTGAAGACAACCACACTTTCTCAGAAGGCTGTGGACCTGAAGGATCCTCACTGTGAGGCCAAGAAAGATACAGAATGATCCTCTTGAACTTTCCATCAGAGACCAGACTGGGAAATGGCCTCTCACGTGAGTATATAAGCTAATGTCTGGCCACCAACATGCCTAGGTATTCCACAGCACATGCTGCATGCACAGATGCCAAGCTGCAACACTCCTTGATAGTTTGAGATACCCAGAATTCTGATAAGATTCCATTGAGGAGCTAGAAGTTTACCCAGGAAATCCTTAAGTAAATAGCCATGAAATGGCTGAGATTAAGTTTCACCTTTTAGGCAAAGTAGAGGCATAGGGCAGAATTTTTTAAAGATTTTTTAAAAGAGATTTTTGTTTGTTTGTTTGTTTATTTTAGCCAGGGATATATGCACCCTCTAGGAAAATGAGATGCCTTTCTTCAGTGAGAGAAACAGCAGGAAAGTAAACAGAGCAGAATTATCACAGTTTGACAAGAACATGTAGAGAAAACTCAGTTGTCTAAAATTCAGTTCACAGGGTTCTTCTCCCATCTTAGATGTGGCTGGGACCAGCATTGAGGAGATGAGAAACAGTTGCTGTATTGATCTACCACTGTTTAACATGTACATTTCAAGATGTTTTTTGAAGCAGCATAGCATTTAAGACAACCAATTGCTAGACTAAAATTATCTTTATTTCAATTCTAGGTCATCCACTTTCTAGTAATGTAGTATTACTAACAGTCTAATCTCTCAATCATCTCTCTCTCAAGAATTTAAAAAATGTACAATGATAGGTGCAATAGTATAGCATCCTCATGCATCTCTCACTCAACTTTAATAACTATCAACTCAGTCCATCTTGTCTTATTCATGCCATAATCCACTTTCTCACCCTATATTATTTTGAAGCATATCCCAGATAACATATCATATAATTTTTATTCATAACATTTTAGTATATATCTTCAAAATATCAGAATTCTTTTAAAACAAAACTATGATGCCATTATCACTATATTAGTTACTTTTGCATCCTTATAACCAAATATTTGAGAACAAATTAAAGGGAGGAATTATTTATTCTGGCTCATTGTTTTAGAAGTATAAGTCCATCATGGTGGGGAGGGTGTGGCAGAGCAGAGAAGTTCACTTTTTCCTCAGGAAGCAGAGAAAAAAGAATTATAGAAAAGGGCTAGGGCACCTACTTCCTCCAACTATGCCCCACCTCTTACTTTTTACCACCTACCAATAGTGCCATCATATTATGAGTCCATCAAGGAATTGATCCATTGATTAGGTCAGTGCTGTGATGATCTAATTGTCTCTGGCAACATCCTCAAAGATACACCTAGAGGTGTGTGTTAATAATAACTCAGGTGTTTCTTAATCCAGTCAAGTTGCAAATCAAGATTAACAATCAGACACTTAAATTTTTTAACATCATGTATTTCCAATCAGTGCTTAAATTTATAATTATCTCAAGTTTTCTAATTTTCTTATAGTTTTGGTTTGAATCATTTTCCACACACTGTCACTCATTGAAATGGGTTGGTACATCAGTTCAGCTTCATTTAGTCTATATATTCTGCTCCATCTTTCTTTCTGTGCAGTATTGCCCAAAGAAAACTGACCATTTGTCCTGTAAAAGCTCCCACAATCTGTGTTTTTCTGACTGCATGCCTGGTATTTAGCATGTTTCTCTGTCCTCTAGGTTTCCTCTGTTAAGGTCTATGCAGCTTTAAGCAGATACCCAGTCAGGGTTGTTTTCTGGGGGCAGGGAGTGGATAGCAAGAATTATTCATAAATGGTGCTAGCTTTTGCAATAAGTAGCACATAATATTCGGTTGTCTCTCTTTTCGTGTAATTATCAGCTGTTTATCCTTAATGCCCAGATTCATTAGGGGTTGCAAAACAGTGATATTCTAATTTCATCTTTCTTCTTCTTCATGTGTTAGCTAAAATGTTTTTATAAAAAGAATTTTCCCATATTCTACAATCAGATGTCCAATAGGACTGTTTATTTAAGAACATCTAGATAAATGGTTGATTTTCAAAATAATAAGTTAATTGTTTTCAATGGTGACCAATTATAGGTCGTTGTTTTTTTAATATAATTATGAACTCATGGATTTACATTCATTTGATGTATTTCAATTCATTGTAGTTCTTTATTTATGCTCAAAGTATCCTATCATTGTCTTATGGAAGCCCATCGAAGTTGGCTCCTGTGTTGTCTCAACATGACCTCATTATTATTCCACATCACTATTCTCCCCATTTGCCTGGAAAGGAGGGGGTTTCTGTGACATAGGACTTTCAGTTTTAAGAGAGGGTAAGTGCTGGGCAAACTGAAATGAGTTGGTCATCCTAATCTTACTAGTCTTTGCTGGTTCCATTGCCATCTAGTAAGTCATGGCATTCCAAGTTCATCAAGTGTCTTTCCTATTCCAGGCTTAGATTCAGCCATTTTTCCAAGAGTACCTAGTGTGTTTCAGCAGGAAATGGGATTTGAAGAACCCAATCTTCTAACTTCTTTTAAGCATCAACTTCTGCATTTGTAAAATGACGGTAATAATAATCTTTACCCACATTGGTTACTTGTGAGGATCACATGCAACAGTGCTTGCAAAGCACAAGACCTGAAGCACAGAAAGTGCTTGGGGAAGATTAGTTGCTCTTGTGTCACTTGCACAGGTAATTTTGGCAATGCCAGGGCTCTTTCACCCAGTAAAACTCCACATCTCAGGGAAACATCTGTATACTTAGGTGTGGGCCATGTTAAAGAAACACAGATGGGAGCACAGACTCTAAACATTTTCTGTACATCTACAGACTGCAATGTATTCTGTGCAATTCATTATTTTCAGACTCCAAATTCAAACCATCAGAGCTGTCCAACCTTTCAACAAAAGAAGGCTTTACAGCTGGACATGAGACTGTTTCTAAAAATGCCTTAAAATGTTTAGGTTTGACACCTGAGAAGCTCATGTCTATGGTAAATCTCTTGTCTTACTGCATATTTGGAAGGCAAAGGAAAGAAGTTCCTTTATAATACAATATAGTATGGTAATTGAAATATTAGTGAAAATTTATGCATTGAAAGATTCTCAAAAAATAGTAGTGGAAGCAGATGCAGAAAAGAACCATTAGTAGGTCCCTGAGAAAATGGAATGATCAGTTCTAGATTTCATTAAGTTAGAAAAAGTAGCCACCTTAGCCCCCTCAACCTGGGTATTCTTCTGAGTCATTTAAGGCTGATAGCTATAGTGAGACTCCGTGTTTGTGATGTACATAAAGGAAAAAGAGATCAAAGAATTCTTGTTCTGTGAACCATTGCAAACAGCTACAAAGGAATGAATGAGTTCAATCCTGTCATGAGTGCTTTTTGGAAGCATAAGTTAATGCTTGACATATGTGAATCCATTTGCACTGATGCTGCCCCTGAGATACTATGAAAAAGTCAAGATCCATTGCTTTTGTAAGAAAGTAGGCCCTTTTATCATTATCCCACATAATATCACACTGGAATGCTTTTGCTGCTAAGAACTTCCCCCAAAATATTGAAGATTAGTTTGACTATTGTGGTAAGCCCAGTACATTTTTATCAGAGGATGTATTTTGACCCCTAACCCTAGTTTTTAACAAAGGAATTGAGAAAAAGGACATTATGCAGAAATAAACTTCTTATTGTCCACAGGCTGGCTTGAATATTTTCAATCGAATATTGTTTTCTAAACAGTGTTCACATATAAATGAAGGTGAAAGATAATTCATATTAAAACTGGGGAGCACATACACCTATCAAACTGCATGAGGAGAGGATAATTATCACATACTAGTTAAGAATACCTGGACAATGTCTCTGGGTCCTAGTTAGGCTTTCATTCTGCCAGCAATTTACAAGAACCCCTTCCAAGGAAGTGAGTGAGCAAGGCTGTGAGGAGATCAGGATGGCACAAACTCATCACAGCTGGCTGGGGGCTACAAAGCCAGAGCAAAAGTGAGACCAGGCTGTTCTATACCATAATCCCCCCACTTATCCACCAGGTGCGCTGTATGTTCCAGGATCCCCAGTAGAAGCCTGAAATCACAGGTAGGATAGAAACCTTTATATATTGTGTTTCTTTCCTCTGTGCTCTGGAATGTTGTCACACAGTCCCATAGTCAATCTGTCCTTCCAAGATTTATGCCCTGGTGCCTACTTTACATCCTTGATTTTGATTTTTGGGGCCATTACTTAGTAAAATAAGAGTTACTTGAATATAAGCACTGCAAGTTTTATTGTTTGTTTTAGTTTTGTCACTTCTTATAGTTTGTGTTCTTCATTAAGTTCCTTTTCAATTTACAAGATCGATAGAGGATTTCTTTGTTGCAGGTTTTTTGTGTTGCATAGCTTCAAAAGAACATACATATTCTTCACTTTGGTACTATATGTAGATAATTACAAAATTAGACACGTGTGCATGTGTGTGTGTAAGTGCGTGTGTGTGTGTGTGTGTGTGTGTCTTTTAGGTAGGTCTATGTTAAGCCTGCAGCCATAACACTGTGGCATCTGATTCTGTCAGATCTTGGAAGCTAAGCAAGGTCGAGACTGGTTAGTACTTGGATGGGAGACCACCTGGGAATACCACATGCTGTAGGCTTGGGAGAATAACCTAGCAACCCACTCCCAAAAAACAATCAGCCACTGAAAACCCCATAAATAGCAGAGAAGCACTAATGATACTGTTTTGCCAGTTGTATATAGGGTCGCTATGAGTCAGACACAAACTTCACAGCACCTAACAACAACAATTCCTGTTAAACAGGAGATGGATGTGGCAATTTACTCCGAAAGCAATCTCGAAACAATCAGTCATTGAAAGCTCTATGAGGGTCATTATGAGTCAGACACAACTTGATGGCACCTAACAAAATATGTTAACAATTATACTGCTTAGGTCTCATTTACTTTTACTTTTTTTTTCTTATCATAAGAAAAGTGAATTAAACATTCTTCTACCAGCAAGTTCCTTTTCAGTTCCCTTTATATTTTCAGTAGCTTTTGCTTTATGAGTTTCAATGCCTTGGTATTTGGTAAAGATTCATAAAAATTAGAGCTTCATTATGGATTATATCCTTTTTCTTTATAAAATCACCTTTACCTTTAATATTTTTCTCTTTAACTCACCCTGAACTAATGTCTTAGTCCAGTTGGGATGCTATAACAACATACCTTAGATTGGATACTTTATAAACAACAGAAATTTCTTACTCACAGTTCTAGAAACTGGGAAGTCCAAGATCAATGCACCAACAGATTTGGAGTCTAGAGAAGGTCTGCTCTTCATAGATGACATTTTCTATGTGTTTTCCCACGGCAATAGGACAGAATGGCCATCTCAAACCACTTTTGTAGTAGCACTGATCCCATTCATAAGTACAGAGACCTCATGACCTAGTCATCTCCTAAAGGCTCCACCTTGTAATACCATCTCCTTGGAGGTTATGTTTAAATGTGAATTCTGAGGGGGAAACAAACATTCAGGCCATAGCAACTCACATTAATATCAGGAAACTGACTTCTTTCTGCTGCAGTTGCCTGACATGCATTTAGACCTCTGTGTATGTAGCATATAGTTGGACTTTGCTTTGTGATTCAAGCTTAGAGTCCTTTTCTTTCAATGGATTTACATTTTTTGATATAAGAGAACTATTTGGTCACAGATGGATCATAGTTACATTTTTTCCCCCATAATATTATACACACACAAATTAAAGACACACACACATATTAAAGACACACACATGTGTTTATTTTCCTATATGGTTTTTGGTTTATTATTGAATGTGTGTTTCCATCCTGAATGTTTATAGTCCATTCTAGGATCTTTTCATGGTTACCTCTATAATTTTATGTACTGTTTTATCATATTTTAAATTTTCTTATATAGTCTCTGATGACTCATTATAATGAAAGATGAAAAAGTCACATTTACATTTATTTTATCTTGCCTATCCTATGGTGCCCAATTATGGCTTATTATATGATGAATGCTTCTAGTTGCTGGTTTATCACTTAAATAGGAGATTGGGAAATCATGGTATTAAAGATGAAGAACACATGCTTACACTACCTTCTTTCCTTCTCTGCCTCCCATTTTTGGTCTGTTTTACTATTATTTCTATGTTATGTTCTTGTCTATAATCACAACTCTTCCACTGGCTTAGTCTTATTCCTTTGTTCAGTAAAGTCAGTGATTATCCTGAATCCTACTTTCTTCATCTCTTGATTGGCATCTTCAAGTTTTGTTTGTTTGTTTTAAGAAAAGATACATAGAATTTTTTCTTGGAGTTCTTGCATGGTTGGAAATATCAAACAACAATTTAGCTAGATAGAAAATTCTTTGGCCACATATTTTCTGAGGACTTGACATTTTCACCATGTAATAGCAGTTAATATTGCTTTGAAAATGTCTGAAGCCAAATTTAAATTTTTCTTCTAACTTTAATTTTTATACAAGCCCAGCACTTACTCTTTGAACTCTAGTAAACTTACCATGCCATGTTTCAGTGTTGACTTTGCTGATTTTATTTTTCCTGAAATAGGTAGGCCCATTTCAAACTACAGATTTAGGTGCAATTTACTGAGGAAATAGCTATTCTATTATGTCTGAATATTTGCTCTGTTTCCTCTAGTAGAGACACCTATTCATGGGAAATCTGAAATTCCTTTTCTTATCTTCCATATCTATTCTTTTCTCAGTAATTATTTAAAATACTTTGTTCTTTTCCATTTATTTTCCCTTTTTTCTCAAATGTATTCTCTTTATCCCTGCCTGATTTCATGATGTCTCTCTTTCTACTTCTAATATTAATTTTCACATCTATGTTTACTTTTTATTTCTTTTATTTCTTTCTGAAGCCCTGCAAGCTCTTTTTTAAAAAAAATCATTTTCCCTTGTTTATCTCTTACTTCAGCCAGGCTACTCTTCTTTGAATTATTGCTTCAGAAAAGCCATATTTTATAGCTTTTTAATAGAAACATTTTCCCCCACAATTTTTATCTGTATTTTGGTATAATTTTCTGGAATGTTAATCTGCCTTTTGTCATGTTCCTCTCATCTATTTTTCTTGCACTATATTTGCATTATGTTCCACATGAACTGAGTGATTACTCATCTTTTTATGAGATTACTCACTGTTTTTGTGGACTGTTCCTTATGGGAAAACAACTTTTTTCAAAGGATTATATGGCAGAGAGGCTAGGGAAGTGTGCTGGGTCAACCACCAGCTTGGCTTTCTCTCTGCCCCGTGATCCTGTCTCTAGTCTCAGCAGGAAGTAGCTCAACCAGCTGTGATGACCAACAAGGAGGGATTCCGCATTGATTTCCCCTCACCTACAAGGTCAATTGCCCACTCCTTCATACTGCCCTTTAGCAAAGACGGTATGTCTCTTTCTTTCTTCATTCAGCTCAGTGTCCTCTCACAAGGCTCAAGGGTACCATGACGTTCACATTCATGCTCAAACCTCACTTTTCCATAGGTTTCACTCCCTGAAACAGGATAGCACTCTGCTACCTGAGAGCTACAGTCATGCCTCTGCTTCGAGGTTCCTCCCTAATGCAGTCTAGCCAGACTGCACTTACCAGGAATTGGGCTGACTTCAAGTTTCCTATCTATTTTCTTTTCCAGTTCATTTTACTTTGGTTGTCCGTGGGTTCCAGAAGGAAGAGTGAAGCCAACTGACTTGATTTTGACATTCCATTCTGACCTTCATGTAGCCAAAAGAGGATCTTGGATCCATTTCTTCTAAAACTAGATTTCATAAATAATGTGACCTGATGAAGGATGATCTCATGGAAACATGAGCTGTGGGTGAATGCAAGTGGAGTCTCAGACAATGAGGTTTGAGCGTCCTATGTTTCATTTCCACAGCTAACGGCAGCCCCAGAGGGCCATAAAGAGAGACCAGCCATCTGCTGGTATAATCTGGAGTCTCTGTCACAACTTTTCATTGCACCTTGAAACCACCTACAAATAATTCAGAAAATGGTTCCCATTGTTGATCATAAAGCGAACAAATGGTTGGTAGGATGAGTTATCACACCCCCCCAAACTTTTGAAAGCTCATAATTGTTCAAGCATATTTAGAATTTCTAGTAAATTAAATTATGATTCTCTCTTGGCCAGCAATTTTCTATAGTGTTTCAGTGGAAAAAAAATTAAGCAGTAACTATTTCTATTATTTTATGTTGTTTAAAAACAGAAAATGCTTTCAGGGATTTATTATTAAGTAGTAGGAGGAAACATTTGAAGAATAAAAGAGATGCAGGCTTTAGAAAACATGCAGAGTTGCTGTGCTTGATGGAAAGAGGTATAGCCCTTGCCCCAGGAAGCATCTCAGCTCACATTACATGGCTCTTCTCTCTGTGGCTCATTCAGTCTGTCCAAGCACACCTTCTGGGGAGGTACCATTACATAATTTCCATTTTACAAATGAGGAAACTGAGGCCTAGCAGGCATAGGTAACTTGTCCAAAGTAGTAAGTGACATATCTAAGACTGAAACTCAGGCAGTGGGATGGCAAAGCTGACGCCCACATAAAACAAGTAAAGAGTGTTTAAGCACTAAACAATATGGCTCTAATTTCAGCCTCAGCCATTTTGAAGAAACTTCTCTCTTAAAGATCACTCCATGATCTCCTAGTCATTAAATCCACAAACCTTTCTAAGATCTCATTTCCTCAGCCTTACTAAAGCTTCACAGTTCTTTGAATAAATCTTCCTTATTCAGCATGACACTGGTTTAATGAAGTAAGAGGCATCACTGCAGCAAAGAAACTTGAACCTGAACTTTCAGGGGCCAATAGGGAGCTATTGAAAATCCTTGATCAAGGGAGCAATAGGCTGAAAGTAGTCCCTTAGGAAGGTCAGCATGGCAGGGATGGTCAAGATCTGTCCAGTTGGGCTGAGTGAGGTAGGGAGCTGTTGTAAGATCAGCAAGCAGCTGCTGCAGGGACCTGGGTATGGACTCAGGCCTGAACGCCAAGAAATGTTTATACTGTAGTGGGCTCAGTTAATAGATGTAGCATTAGAATGAATATTCAGGATATAATTTTTTAAATCCTTATGAAACTCCTTGTTCTTATACTTCAAGCTACTGTGGAGAACATAGATTTTCAGATTACTTACCATGACTTTTGTCAGCTATCATGGGAAAACATTTCTCAGGTCATTAACTCTAATTCCCACAGTTGCACATATGCCCTCTTTGTAGTGCCTGCTAAGAAGGGCAAAGGAAATGCAGTGCTTCTGAAGCAAAGGCCCATGCAAGTTCATAGCAGTCATTTTGAAGTCCTTACAAGTCTTGGCTCCATATCTTCTTCTGATATTTACCCTTTGTCATATTTTCTCACTTACTTTAGAGCTAATTTGTTTCACTGTCATATATGCATCCTTGAAAGACTCTTTAAATATTGTCTATAATAGAGAAGGATAGAAGAAAAGAACAAGAGGTAACAGGAGAAGGAACAAGTGAAATGGAATTTAAAAGCAAGAAATATAACCTAAGCAAACCAACTTTAAGAAGACATTTTTGAAACAACTGTGGAAACAAGAAAGTAGGTATTAAACTATAGTAAGGGATTATTATTCACTCCCTAGATGAGATAATGCCTGCAGCCATATCACTGGCATAGCTGGGTCATATGGTAGTTCTCCTTGCAGCTGTACTAGTGTGGTATCCAATCCTGTCAGATCTCAGAAGCTAAGCAGAATCGGACCTGATTAGTCCTGGGATGGGAGACCACCTGTAGGGCATCACCCTGCTGCTGGACTCGCTCAGGCCATGAGCAGGAACCAGCCACCAAAGACCCGTCGTCTGGTGAGGGGTAGTGGAGCACCCAAAAGCCATGCCACCGGGAAAGGAGGCTTATGCCCACGGCTGCTCTGGGAAGCCTTGAGAAATGCAGGCTCAGAGGCTTATGCCCACAGCAGCTCCTTGCTTCTTTCTTCCCAGTGAAGGGGAAGACTCCAAGTGCTTTGCTCCAACAGCTCTTTATTGTTTCATCTGTCCCAGTTGATGGAATGGACCCAGACTGCTCCATGTACCACCATTATATACTCTCCAGGGGCTAGTCAGGGACCAATCAGAGGCAGTCACCCCAGTATTGGTATTGGCCAATCAGGGGGATATGCAAATTTTGGTTTTTGTAAAAGTAGCCAATCAGGGATGGTTCCCAAATGGTCCAGTCAGGAGCTGTTTGGTGGTTTGGAAACAGCCAATTGGTATTGAGGGGTCTGAGGAAAGGGATTGGATACCAGTGCCATCTTTAGAAGCTTGCTGCCCAGGGGTTCCTAGATGTAGGGGAAAGATTACTGCCTGGGGAACAAGCCTCAGACCTCCAAGTGGGCCTAGATAGGCCCCAGGGAAAACTCCCTCTCTAGGCAGCGCCCTACAACTACCTGGGAATACCAGGTGTGGTAGTCTTGGGAGAAGGACCTGGCAACCCACTCCCCAAAACTAATCAGCCATTGAAAACCCTATGAATAGCAGAGAAGCACTAATATACTGTTTTGCTTGTTGTACATATGGTCGCTATGAGTCAGATAGGGACTCAACAACACCTAACAACAACAGAAGAAATAATAGTATTATGTGGGCTTTTGGAAGTTTTTTTTTTTCTGTTGGTAATATATTATGAACAATTTATAAATGAAAGCTATGCATGTCTGAGCTTTGCTTTAAGTTAATAAACAAAAAAGCAAATAGGAATTGGGAAAGAAATTGTAAAAATGATTTTTAATGTGCAAACCTATGAAGATGATGGTACCTGTCATAGAAATAATGTATTTGAGAAAAGGTATGGAAATTCTGAAAAAGTCAGAGGGCCCAGCTTTTTATCTAATTTTAAAGATACTTCACTAAACTTTTAGCATGTGCCTGAATGAGCTGTTTGCATTTGAGAAGAGATGCATTTGAAGCGTACAATGCTTAATATAGTTCATAGCAGATCCTAAACTTTAGAATTTAGTGAAGAAAACAGAAAAGAATAAATAGATATTTATCAAGTATTTAATTTATCCCAGGCACTGTACTCAGAGCCTGCACATGTATTACCTTGGAGGAATATTCCTTCTGTCCTCTCCATTTTGTCTGCTCTCCTCCTTCCTAAAAGGTGGGTACTGTGTGGTTCCTTCAGTTGGAACCTTTATCATTCTGTCTTCCTGAGTTGCTTGCTACCCCCATCCAAGTTATTGTATAGCAAGTTCAAAACATCTCATGAATGTATGTGGAGATGCGGGCTCCTGACCTGATGGAAGCCATCATGGCTGTTCCAGGCATTGATTGCCATATTAACAGTGCACATTGACTTTTCTCATCTGGGAACCAAAGGACTTCATGGGCAGCAAGAATGATGCCACAGAAGACAAATGTCCTTTGAAGTGAAAATCTTGGTCACTGGCCATGTTCTCAGAGCCACGTAAGGCACTTGATTCCACAGGGAGAACCTCTGTCACGGCAAAGCCAGAAGTGCTAAAGACTTAGGCTCTAGAGCCAAATGACACAGGCTTGAATCCCAGCTCTGCCGAACCATAAAAATGGTAACTTATCATTTCTGCCTGTCCTCTCTGCTCCTTTGTATAACAGGGATAAGTATATTGCTTGCTCCACAGGTGTTTCTTAGATATTTAATTTTAGTGGTTGTTTCAAATGTGCCACTCTCTAGCATGCTATCCCACATAGTCACATGCTCTAGAAATTGGGGTTATATTGAATTGGTTGGAACTGGAAATTAGAGACCTTGCTTTTCCTCCAAACAAAGAGGAAGTTAATCTGCACATTTTGGATATAAAAAAGAAAAGCCTATTGTGTTCTTTATACTGGGACAGATTATCTCTAATGTTATATTTAATTGGATTCTGTCTACTCTAACCTAATGTTATCTCTGATCATCTCTAAGGTTCACAATAACCTTTAGGGAGATATCATATCTCTCCTTTATGCATGACAAAATGAGCTTCAATGAGGGAACAAGACCTGCCCACACCACCACAGCTAGGAAAAGGTAGAAATGGTATATAAATAAAGGCCTGAAATACTCCAAAGCTCCTTTCTTTTGCTAATGCCAAAGCTTCTGTAATGTTTACTTTCATCATCTGTAAAATGAGGTGAATAATACCTTCCTTGCCTATCTAATAAGAATGCAGTGAGTGTCGGGATAAAGAAAGCTTCTTTCTTAGCACTAAATTGACATGCACAGTGGCAAAAATACTAACAGCAACAATGGTTTTCTAATGCTTTGCTCTTTCACAAGACATCTGTATAAACCTCCTGTAGACTAGATGATGTTTTGTGGTCAAAAAAATCCTAGTGGCTACAGCCATTAGGATGTGGATACACATTTATGTGAGGGAAAGAAAATCCTCTCTGGGATCTTCCTGGGAAGGAATATGATGTGCAGGTCAAGCGCACAAACTTTGGAGGCTCACTCTATCCTTATTGACTAGGTAACCTCAAGTACATTACCTAACCCCTCTATGCTTCAGTGGTAGGGAAATATAGTGTCTCTTTCATCAGATTATTTCAGGTTAAATGAGAAAATGCATGAGGGGCACAGAGCAAGTACTTAGTAGATGTTAGCAATAATCAAAGGGATGCTGTACAGCACTCCTGGGCTTTCCTGTCAGTGAGACTTCTCTACTCCCTTCCATTTCCTCCTCCTTCCCTCTCCTCCCAAACTCCAGCCACAGCTCACAGAGCTTGTCTTTGGTTTTCAGTTGTTGTTATTTCTGCTGCTGTTGTTGTTTTGGTGGTAAGAGGGAGTGAATAGATCATTTTCAAAAACATTAACTTCATGATCACATGTGAGAGTTTGCTGCTTTCATATATGTTAAACAGATTGAATTGCTCACATCCTCTACATTAAAAAGTGATATATTTTCATGAATTAATTTACCAGATAGCAGAAATGCACATTTTCCTTCCCAGTGCCATCAATCACTTTGTTGCTGAACTGATGAGATCCCCAACCGAGGGACTGAGCAGTGATTTACTCACACCAGTGCATCCTGCCCTGTTTCCAGCACATCTACTAAAGACACTTATATCTACTAATCTGGGAAGAGATCTTGGCTCAGTGTTTAAGAAACTTTATCTATGAGGGATTGAAATAATGGAAAAACAAGTTGAGTGGAGAGGAGCAGAGAAATGAGTTCTAAAAAGCCAAATGAAATTTGTGGAGAGAATATCCAGTAGGTCTTCAATGTTGACTTCCATGAAATATGAGATTCACATTCTGGATTAAGTGGAATCAAAGCTTCTTTTCCTTGTAATCAACACTCAACCCTTTCTCCAGAGAAAACATAGGACACAAGAAAGAAATTGTTCTAGAAATTGTTGTACAAGAGATGTCAAAACTAGGATGGGCAGAGAAATTCCCTTGGCCCAGAACTGTTCAGGGAAAAATTAGAGAAAAGCCAATTGCTGTGCATCAGAAAATGGGGGAGACTAGGGGAGAAAGCAGTAGTAGGGGGAATGTTCCTGAGAGAGGACAAGAGAGCAAAGAGAAAAGCTGAGAAGAGAGACAAAGAAAGCACTTTTAACACCAGAAATGAGAGTTACTAATTACAGTAAAAATCCCTCCAGTGTCCCTAACATTCAGGAGATTCTGACATAAAAAAGGTCTTTGGGAGGATTTTTTTTTTTGAGGGAAAGAAGTCATAGAAAAAGACTATGCTCCATGATAAAGACAATGGCAAAGACAGAGACTAAGCAACAGTCATGAAACAGAACTGAGAACAACACTCAGTGAAGACTAGAAGTTGGAGTCAAGTGTGACCATGAGGATATAGGAATCTTTGACATTTTTAGAAATCACAGTGAGGGCGTCAGGTTGTATTCCTCAGCTTTGCGCTACTATAGTGAAGCACCAGAGACAGCTAACTTATAAAAAAAAAGTTTAACTTAGCTTACAGTCTTGGAAGTTAAAGGACACGGCACCTGCATCAGCTCAGTTCTGTAAAGGCCATCTTTGTTACAGTCACATTATAGCGGAGGTGCATGTATGCAGAAGGGCATTCATCAACTAACAAGAGCAGAGAGAGACAGAGAACCTGAGTCTCACAATCCCTCACAAGGGCATGCCCCTCTTTCCCTAAGGCCCTCCCACCAGGCCCCACTTCTCAAACTTTCCCCCACCTCCCAGCAGTACCCTGGGAATAAGCTTTAAATCATAGTGAACCTTGGTGATATATAATTAAATTATATCCAAACCACAGCATGGACTTCACAAGGCTTGAAACAAGAATTATCTACTTTAAACATAGCATATCACCATCAGATGTCTAATGTGCAATATCTTAGGTAGAAACAACCGTACACATTGAACATTTCCTGGAGGCTTTCACGTATCTTTTTTTTTTTTTTTTTTTTTTTCAGTAGTGGGGGTTGAACCCAGAGCCTCGCACTTATATACTTTGCAAGTGCTATAACACTGAGCTGCACCCTCGGCCCATTTTCTTTACTTTTTTGAGACAGGGTCTCACTAAATTACACAGACTACCTCTAGTCTCGAGCTTATGATCCTCCTACCTCCACCTCCTGAATCACTGGAATTACAGGCAAATGCCACTGCACCTGGCTTGACACATCTTATACAATGTTGTCTAGATAATGTTCATCTCTGTCCCTCTTTTTTAGTGGTCACCTAAATCAGTTTATGCTTTTCCATATAGGGAAGAGAACTTAAAGAGGGTGTCCACCCAAGAGTAGTGGGAATACTGAGAGTAATCAGAGAGAAGCCTTCTTAATCACAAATAAAATCAAGATGTGAAGAAAAAAAAAAGTGTCATCAAACTTACTCTGAAGAAAAGCAAAAGCATTTAAATAAAAGAGAACAATGGGATTTTTAAAGCAACCTCAGAAACTTGCAGAGCGGCCATCAAAAGTCCTTGATGAATTATTTGAGTTGGATGTGAGCTCTGTGTGGGTCAAGGTCAGAAGGATAGTTTTTGTTAAAGCCTGTCCCAGACTGACTTTGACAGCTGCTGGCAAAGCTCCGCTGTAGGCTGGTGTTAACTCACCAGAACACACCCTCTGCCGTGGCCCATTTAGCAATGGGGAATGAGGCAAGCTGGCTGGAACCTCAGACATCAAAGGTGTGAAAAGCCTCAGGCCCCTTACCTGGACACTTGGGGCTGAGCATGTGGTGTGGACATAACAGATAATACAACTTCCTGCTTCCATAAGTGATAAATAAGAAATTTAAGCCCTTGAAAATGGAAAAGTTTATATAATTTCTAAGTATTCCTTTAATTAAGAGAAAATCTATAACTTAGTTAAAAATATTTTCCATATGGTAATCTTATTAAGAAAAAAAACCTGGAAAATTTGTCTTGGGTTTCCTTACACATTACACGGTTTATATTTTATGGCTGTGAGGTCATAGCTGTGAAATATTCCCTTTTGACAACTTGACTATGATGTATGCTGTTGTATTTCAGTAGCTCGGGCTGATTTTTCAGCTGGATGTAAAGTTCATTCTATCCCATCACTGCTGATATCATCTGTACTTCCATTTTTACCCAGGCAATGCAAAATCCCAGAGAGCTGGGGATACCATGTGGGACCAGTTGTGAAAAGGTAGAGACTGATAAGAAATAAGAGAAACACAGAATGTGGACATTTTAATATACCAATGCTAATAATTAAAATGCCTTGCATTTCATTGGTGTTGGGCTATTTCTGAGTGCTTTCTCACTTATAGGTGCCTCAGTCATTTGATAGGATAAGAGTCTCAGTTTTAGGGGAGAAGTTGAAGTAGCTGCTGCTGGCATTTAAAATACAAATAATGGCTCAACTCCTCCTTGTTCCCCTTCTATCTGCTGCAGTGGCCCTAGCACCTCCTGGCTGACCTTCTGTCCTTATTTACTGAATTGCCCAGAGAGAACAATACAGTGAAGCACTCTGATAGTAATGAACATCTTAGGAATAGACCAAAAAGAGTTCTAGGGTCAAATACCACTGGAAAAGAAAAGTCTGCTTGTGTCTATACACCTAAGAAGTCTATGGGTTAAGATAACCTCAACTTATTTTTTTGAACAAGAGACAAAGAAATACAAAGATAGTCATTGTGGCTTTATTTATAATAGTGAAAAAATGGAGGCAATTCAATGGAGGTTGGATTAAATAAAGAACTAAATGCATTATGCTGTGGCTATACAATAAATATTGCACAATTATAAAATACATGTTTTAGACTAATACCTATTAAAAGGCTGCAGCTGTAGCCCTGTGGCATCCAATCCTGTCAGATCTTGGAAGCTAAGCAGGGTCGGGCCTGGATAGTACCTGGATGGGAGACCACCTGGGAACACCAGAAGCTGTAGGCTTGGGAGAAGGACCCGGCAATCCCCTCCCAAAAAAATCAATCTGCCATTGAAAACCCTATGAACAGCAAAGAAGCACTGACAATAGTGTTTCCCCTGTTGTACAGAGGGTCGCTATGAGTTGAATACCAACTCAACAGCACCTAACAACAACAACTTATTGGGAGAAGGACCTAGCAACCCCCTCCAAAAAATCAATCTACCATTGAAAACCCTATGAACAGCAGAGAAGCACTGACAATAGTGTTTCCCCTGTTGTACAGAGGGTCGCTATGAGTCGCATACCGACTCGATGGCACCTAACAACAACAACAACAACCTATTAAAAGAGAGAAATGCTCATTATATAATTATATATTTATATATATTTATATAATTATATAATATTTTATTTAAAATTTTCAGCTGGGTGCTGTGGCACAAGCTTCTGATGCCAGCATCTTGGGAGGCAAGAGGATCATGAGTTCATGGTCAGAGGAGACTATGCCACTTAGCAAGACCCTATCTCAAAATAAAAACTTACAAAAGAGGATTGGGGGTACAGCTCAGTGGTGGAGCATTTGCCTGGCATGAGTGAGATCCTGGGTTCAAACTCCCAGTACTGAAAAAAAAAAGAAACATATTCAAAACATCACACAAGCCTGGCACAATGGCTCATGCCTGTAATTCCAGTGACTTGGGGGGTGGAGGCAAGAGGATCACGAGTTCGAGGCCAGAGGTAGCCTGCGTAATTTAGCCAGACCCTGACCCAAAATACACAAAGAAAAAATGGGCTGGGAGTGCCACCCAGTGGCAGACCACTTGCAAAGTGTGTGTAAGGCCCTGGGTTCAACCCATAAGCACACACACACACACACACACACACACAAAGTCACTCAAGTATTCTCCAAATTTGATATACATAAACATAACTGAATTAAAAAGTAATGATTTTTATGTGACTGACACACTACCTACCATACTAATGAGGCCCTTAATAATGATTTTTTAAATTATCATAATTTCTATAATGATTACCTAAGAAAACATAAACTGTTAGAGACACAATTTTTCCTACCATTTGATGAATTTTAAAATGTATGCCAAGTCTGAATTTTCAAATTTTAGGAAACTAACAATACAAGTTGAAGTTTTCTTTTAATCAAGATTGCCAGAAAGTCACCATCAGAGGAGAAATACTAGCAAATAACCATATCTGTGATGCATCCAAAGTCCTCACCATTAGCATCATTTCTAGTAACATCAAACAATAAATACTGGGATCCCCTTTTTTAAATGGCAAAGGTGTTTGTTCATTTGTTTGTTATATTACCCCCTCCTTAGGACTTTTTCCAGAAGGCACAAGTTTTAGAATAAATTCTATAAGTAAAAAAATCCCAACTTTGATAAGCACAAAATATAAAATCCATCAGAGAAATCCCCCCTTACCCAAACTATTCACCAATTGGTAATCATATGGCTCTTGGGAGCTTCTGATCCTCTAGATAAAAAGTTCTTAACCCCAAAATAAGAGAATCCAGCTAAGATAAGCGAGTCTTAATTAACTGGAGACAATCCAGTTTCTCTGTCATCTAAAGTCTGGCTGGACTTTCTTCCTGCCCTTCAAGAGACTAGGAACCCAATTAGCCCCAGTGATAACATTAGACAGGAGATTCCAAGGGCCTGTGTAGGCCTGAATGAGTCTTCATGGAATTAGACTATCCAATAGAATAGGTAGATCTACAGCTGTACCACGAGTCAGATCCCATCAGATCTAAGAAGCTAAGCAGGGTCAGGACTGGTTGGTACTTGAATGGGAGACCACCTGGAATTGCAGGTGCTGTAGCTTGGGAGAAGGACTGGGCAGCCTAATCCCAAAACAATCAGCCATTGAAAACCCTATGAATAATCAAGATATATATAGAGAGAGACTGATAAACTGAAAAAAAAAAAAAACATGCAAATACAAGGGGTACCACTGGTAGGGGGGATGGGATGTAGGAGGAGGGTCATGAGAGAGTAAGGGGGAAGTGAATGTGAGCAATGTACAATGAAATGCATGTATGGAAATGTCATAATGAGACCCATTACATTGTACATTAAAATTACCAATAAGAAAGCACTTAAAAAATAAAAACTCTATGAATAGCAGAGAAGCGCTGAGGATAGTGCCGGTCATGGCACAGTGTTGGGTAGTGCTTCACTCTGTTGTACATAGGATTCAGACCCAATTTGATGGCACCTAACAATAACCACAGGGCTGGGATTTAGCTCAGTTGGTAGAGCGCCGCTCTGCAGTCTCTGAGGTCCCAAGTTCAATTCCCAGCACCAAAAAATGGGAGAAGGACATGGCAATCAACTCCCAAGGCAATCCTGAAACAGTCAGCCATTGGAAATTCTATGAGGGTCGCTATGAGTTGGACACAACTCGACTGCACCTAACAACAACAACAACAACAACAACAACATAAAATAAGTTAGAAAAGAACAAGGTGAAAAAAATCCCAAATAACAAAAGATACTTCAAAAAAGTGGGATCAGGGTGTCTTTAGAAAATGGAGAGGATTTAACTTAAGTTCCCTTAACTTATGGGGCATGTGTAGCATGGGTTTGATCCACATTCTCCTCTAATTGTGTAGTTGGTCTGTCTTAATCTGTTTTCTGTTGCTACAACAGAATCCCTGAGACTGGCTAATTAATAAAAGAAAAAAGTTTCTTTAGCTCACTGTTCTGGGGACTGGGAAATCCCATGTGGAGGGCCTGGTGCTCCATCAGCTCACGGTGGAAAGCAAAGGGCAAGCAGGTGTGTATAGAAGAGGCAAAACGTGAGAGAGAGGGGTCACCTAAGTGTATAAAAACTCACTCTTGTGGGGACTAATCCAGTCCCGTGAAAAAGGATTACCTTCTTACTGGTCAAGTCATCTCACTTCCAACACTGCCACAAGGACATCAACTCCTACATGACTTTCAGAGGTGATATTCAAACCATATTATGCAGGTCCTCAGTATAAAACCTGTGAGAATGGCTGGCTAACAAACATAAGAGTTTCTAAGGGAGATGATTGCTCTGGGAATGAAAGAAATGGATATTTTTGAGTGCACACTTTTTTGCTAGGTAGTCAGATGGGGGAAAAAGAGGCAGACTGCCTGTCCTCATGGTGAAATGTGCAGCTGAACACAGTTGAGTCAGCAACTCCACCTCGGGGTCTTCCAGGTCTTCTGAACCCCCAGCTCCTACCTGTCCCACTCAGTCTCCATCTGAACCTACGCCCAGGGCAGAGTAGCGCATGCTCCATATCTCTCCTATCAATGTGCCCAAAGCCACTTCCTTCTGTAGCAGTTAGATCTGATGAATTAAAAGCCACTTGAAGACTGATAACTAAGATGTACTTGTGAGGTTTTACTAATGACAAAGGAGAGGTCCAAAGAGCTTGACCTACTTGCTCAGTAGTGTATAATGGCCCACAGGAGACCCCACAAATCTTATTACTTTGGTTATTCTACCATTTGTCCCCAGCACAAAGAACAGTGAAATTCAGATTTTTAGCCCAAAGGAATGAGTTATTTCCTAAGGTAAATTGTCAGGCACAAAGTTCATATATAAGAAAAACATTGTTGGATCAATGGACTTTCTGAACTTTTATTCACCATGTAATCCTATCTTACCTATGTTTAAGCCTAAATGTGGTACCCAGTGATGGAATGGAGGGAGAACTAGAGTTGGAAGACTTTGTTCAGGTTCCAACTGATTTAGCTCCCAACTACATGGATTTAGCCAGGAAACCCACGTGGAATTGCCTTGAGGTAGAAGAGGGAACAGTAATGCAAATAAAATTAGCACAGAATGTGGGTTTTATCATTTCAGCTTAACTTACACCCACTGAAGTACCAATGGGGCTCGCCCTGCACCCAGGCAGTAGAGGGAAGCCTGGCAGTTCTTTGTACCTTTGTTTTCACCTGGAGCCATCTTACAATGTCACTCTCATCTTCAGAGGGCACAGTTCTCCCTGGCCTTTCACACTTTGGGTCTTGAAGTCTCTGTCTTGGCACTATATGAGGAACTCAACCTCCTGGTTAAAGGCTTGCCCTGGCAGGCCTGGCCATCTTCACATGAACACCTTCAAATGGTCTGCCCATCTCCCTGGGAGGCATGGACTTTGCTGAGTCTCAGGTGGCTTTCATGGCCCCTTTCATTGTCCTCACTCTGCTGAGTCAATAACACTTGTGTACAATTACCCCCTGAGGCTGTCAGCTTGTTGTGCTGTGGGGTGCTTGCATGCTGATGTGATGCTGAAGGCTATGCTACTGGTATTTTTTATTAGAAATTTTAAATGTACATAATAATGTGATTCATTTTGACATGCTTTTCCTTGTGACAATTTTCATATATGCAATTTGATAAGCATTATTCATATAGGTTACCCCTTACCCTCCTGTATGTTTCCCCCCTCCACCCCTTCCCATCTAAGTTTCCCATCCAAGTCTTCTCTATCTTTTACTATATAGTATTTTTCTATATGTCCTTGGGTTCCATTTCTGTTTAAGATAGAAACTTTTCCTGTAGTGGTCTTTGTCTCTATCTTGTTAGAACAATTACATGCGATTTCTAGTCCATTTATATTGACCTCATTCTTATCTTCCCT
>VMDO01003060.1:92976-151889 GCA_007922755.1 Pedetes capensis
CATGTGTTGTTTCTCTTTCTGAGCTTGTGTTCGTTCACTTAAAATAATTTTCTCTAATTCCATCCATTTTGCTGCGAATGACCCTATTTCATTTTTCTTGATTGCTGAATAGTATTCCATTGTGTATATATACCATAGTTTTTTTATCCATTCTTCTGTTGAAGGGCACTTTGGTTGATTCCATATCTTTGCTATTGTGGTATTTCTGATACTAGCAGTTTTAGCTGAGCTTCCCGACTAAGGCAGATGAAGAAGACCCCTCAGCCCACTACCCAAACAATTAGGCATTGAAAACTATATGAATAGCAGAGAAGTACTGTCAAATAGTGCCAGGAAAATGAGCCCCCCATGCTGGAAGGCATTCAAGAAATGACTGAGGAAGGGTTGTCTCCTCAAAGTAGAGTCGACCTTAATGATAAGAATGGAGTAAAGCCCCTAGGACTTCCCTTTGTTGATGTGTCCTGACTCAAAATGAGAAGAAACATAGTGGCTGCAACAATGGGATCAAACATAAAAAGATCCTGTGCATGGCACGGTGTCAGGTAGTCTTTTGTTCTTTTGTACATATGGTCACTATGAGACTATGAGTAGGACTCGATTCAACAGTACCTAATTATAATAATAAACATGTATAATTACATACTTATATATAAGTTTATTAATTCATAAAATGCATTTTAATATAAGGAATGATTTTTCACTGTAGAAAATTTGGAAAACAGACACAAAAAGAAAAATAATAATTTCCCATAATCCTAGCAGCAGAGTACCACTGTTAACCTTTTGATTTATTTCCTTTTAGTTTTCTTCTCTGTACATAATATACATTTAACTTAGTTGGAATGTATTTTATGTTATATTCAGCTTATTTTTTCACTTATCACACCTAGATTCATTGGACATTCACAACACAATGCATTGGATGGTTCTAGATCCGTATATAGATCTATTACCGCAATTATATTAATAAGCACAGGGCACATACGAATAAAATCTTGACACCAGCATAACTTTTTGAGAGCCAATAAAATAGAATAAACAAGGATCTCCAAGTATCCCAACAGAATTCTTTAAAAAATAGAGTTTGCCTTTGGAGGGTCATTCTTCCTCTCTCCCTGGATTTGACCCCAGAAACCATAACACTAAGCACCAACCTCCTGCCTAAGGGAGCTCAGAATAAGGTTCCCAGGCCTACGGCAAGGAAGGCCCCCTGCTCTCGGTGAGTGGAGAGTGAGTACATCCCATACAGGCACTGTTGTTCCCTGGGAAAATTAACTCCTGCCACTGCTGGTCCCATACTGTACCTTTCTGGGACACTAATTTCCCATTTTCATCTAAAGTTAACCCATAGAGAGTTATTGGTGTGGGTTTCTTTGAAACAGGAAATTTCCTATTGCAGGATTCATTTCCACACTGTCAGCTGTGTTGTCATGGCTGTTGTTTGCCCTGCTCCAATTAGCCCTCCTGATGGCTTTAACTATCTTTGCTTCAATTTGGTTCCAGAGTTTAACTCTGTTTACTTTGCAGTATGTGGAGCACCCTGGCATCCATTCCACCCTGTTCTTGGAAGCTAAACCAGTTTGCTCTGGTTAGTTCTTGGATGGGAGACCGTCTGGGAATACTGGGTGCTGCAGGCTAGGGAGAAGGACCTGGCAAACTGTTCCTGAAAAGACTCACCATTGAAAACCCTATGAATAGGAGAGAAGTACTAACATAGTGCCAGGCATGGCAGTGTCGGGCTGTGTTTCGTTTTGTTGAACATAGGGTCACTATGAGTCTATCCCGACTCCACAGAATCTAACAACAAACAACAATATCTAAAATATTGCCAACCCAACCTTGTTTTGTCTTTTCCTCTCATGGAAAAGCTTCAGAATCCTGACAATTAAGACATTTACCACTCATTGGGCCCTTTGCTTTATGGAAGCTCATGTACAACTTCTGAACAGCCTCCTTTTCTTCCTCTGCACCAACATGACTTTCTCTGACTTTGTGTAGAACTTTGGGAAATGTTTAAGCTTATAAATGCTCCAAGAGGGATAAAGGAAGCCAATTTAGGCTTTAACTCTTTCTTACAAAGTTTAAAACCTTCAACGTGAACCTACTGTGAACCAGTAGGAAATAATTTTACCTGAAAGCACGCCATTTCTCTGGTATTAAATTTAAACATGGTATCACTTTTATGAAGGTGCCCCAATATGAATTTTCAAGAATGATTATTCAGTTTAGCTTTTGCTTTAACTTTTTTCCCAGTAAGCTGAGATTATTTGAAAGATAATGATGGACACAGAAAAATATCTCTAGTTTTCAGGGTTAGCACTGGCTGTAGTTACATCAGATGGGGCCATTAGAAGTGTCCTTTGGAATCCCTACATCATCTCACCAGAAGTTCTCATTAAAAGCACAGACTTGGTGGCAGACACCTGTGATTCCAGCACCCAGGAGCCTGAGGCAGGAGGATTAACATCAGTTTGAGGCCTGCCTGGTTTACATAGCAAGTTCCAGGGAGGCCTGGGATACATAACAAGATGTTATCTTAAGAAGAAGGAAGAGGAGAAGAGGAGGAGGGGGAGGAGGAGGGGAGGAGAAGGAGGAGCAGGAGAGGACTAATAATAATGAGGAGGAAGAAAAAGCACATATGCTGCATGCCACATGGAATAGCTAGTAGGTGAGTACCTGGGATCTGTTTGCAAGTAGATGAGGGTGAAAGTAGAGAGGGAGAAGTGGAAAGAGTCAGAGTACATAGGACACAGGCTCAGGAGAATGACCCCAAATGGGGCATCCCAGGGGCATGCAGGGCCCTTCTTAGAAAACAGATTCAGCTCCACTCATGGAACTAGAAGAGCATGGGTGCACGTGAACACACAGGCACTTCAGAAAGAAATCCTCCCTCAAAATTCGGCCAGACAGTCCCTGTTCTCTAAAGTGACCTCTCCCCTTTAGATTCCATCTGTGTTTATCAGCAGACTAGAAATATTCAGCTCTTTCAGGGAAAATGACTATGCTCACATTTTCTTAGAAAAAAAAGTGTTTAGATTCTTTACTTTCTCAGCCAGATTTTTGATTCAATGACAGGATGGGATGTACTTTCACCCCTTTCCCTATTCTATACATTTTCTGCCCCTCGGGAGCCAGATGCTAAATTGTTTCCAGCCAGTTAATAATGGCTGTAGTAGCAAAGTTCCCAGGGGACCCAAAGAAAGAACACTGCCTCCATGTCCAAGGCTCCATTACACATGTTGGCTGCTGGGTGGATTCAAGTTAGTCAAATAAAGGGAGGAAATAAAGCATAGAAGGGAACTAGTCTGCCGCAGAGCCCAACTGGGTAAACTGTGAGGTTACAATCTGCCACCGGCACACTTTCTGCTTCCAGAAACATGCCTGTGAACACCTGAAGTGTGCAGTCACTTTGGTCAAACTACAAAGGCCACACTGAGTCAAATGACAAGCTAGTACCTCTAGAGATCATTCCAGATGGTGCCATCAATTATTTTGCTGTTTATTTGGCCACTGGAGCCACTGATAAACCCACTTTGAGGACCTACCTGATGGAAGGCAAGGTGCTAGGTGCTGCAGAAGGGCTGAGGATGAGTCCTGCTCCGCGAGCTTGCCCAGAAGGAGTTCTCCACACAGCACTCTACACAGGGAAGATCGTACAGGAAAGTGAACCAGGCAGATGGCAAGGGTGGGTGGAATGTGGGGACAAAGATAGTAGGCATGAAGCCACCGCATCTCCAAGGTGAAATGGGCCAGAAGGGGATAGCAGCAAAGGGTTTTAGGAAAAGATTCCACTGGACAGAATAGCCCAGATGAGGAACAAAAGGGGGGGGACAGAAATGTAATAATCTTTTTGTGTCTGCCTAACTGGGAGGATGTCTACACCCATACCACCCTGGCAACCAATATCATCTGATCTTGGAAGCTGAGCAGGGTCGGGCCTGGTTAGTCCTTGGTTGAGAGACCACCCAGGAATACTGGTGCTGGAGGCTTGGGAGAAAGACCCAGTAACCCACTCCCAAAACAATCAGCTATCAAAAACCCTATGAACAGCAGAGAAGCACTGGCACAGTGCTGGGCATGGCACTGTTGTACATAAGGTCTCTATGAGTTGGACCTGATTCAATGGCACTGAACAACTGGGAGGATAACAGATATGGTTCCTTGGTATCCAAGGCTTGATTCCAGGACACCCTCCGTCTCATACACCCTAGGATGCCAACCTCTGCACCTGCTCATCCCCCTACCTAAAGTGGAGTTGTATCTGCATTTAATCATACACATGTCCTCCCATATTCTTTAAATCACCTTTAGATTACTTGTAATACCTAATATAATATGAATGCTATGTAAATAGTTGTATTGTATTATTTAGGTAGTAATGAGAAAGGGAAAAATCTGTGCATGTTCAGTACAGATGCAATTTTTTTCCAATTATTCTTAATTCCTGGTTAGTTGGATCTGTGGGTGTGGAACCCGCAGATACAGAGGGGTAACTGTACTAAATCAGCCTCTAAATTGGATCACTGTCACCTTATAAAGTGTTGGTTCTCACACTGTGTTGACGGGTGGGTAATTTAAGTGGGCCCAAAGACCCTATTTAATCTCCATATTCTTGCTTACTAAAAAAAAGAAAAAGAAAAAGGAAAAAGGAAAGAAAAGAAAAAGAAGGCGGTTACTTCTATGAGACCTAATGAAAAGACATAAAACTCTAAAAAGGTAACTCATGCCAAAAGTAAAAGACTAGACATTGTGAAATAATTAACAATATGTACAATGTGGCAACTTAGGACCCCCTGGGGAACCCTAGGATCACTAGTGGACCCACAGCCTCAGTGGAGAGCCTGAAGGGCTATTCCTCCCCAACACACACACCCCGGGAGGTGAGGGTGAGTGCAGTTAACACAGATTCATCCAGTGATTCTAACTGAACGGCACCACATGCTACACACAAAGAGCCTTCCCTGACCAATTGCTTCTTCACCTACTTCAACTCCCCAGCCTCCCCTCTGACGCCTCCTCACTCTGTCTCATCCCCCAGTACCCTGCCTGGTTCCTATCTGGATACTGCAGCCTTCCCACCACCAGCTCTGCTTCACAGTGTAGCCCGCAGACCCCTTGCTGGGGTTCAGTTTTTGCAGGTTTACCCTGATTTAATCTGCAATCCAGTGTGCTGCCCAGTCTCCCCCAGCCCTTATCAACGTTTTACATTTCACTATGACTTTTCTAGGCTGAATATCTGTGTTTTCAATTATGACACCCCAGGTGAATTACCCTTCCATTGTTCAAGGTCAAACCTCTGGAGTTGTTATTTCCTGCCGACACGGCTAGTCCCTTTCCCTTCAGTCCCTTTGGGGCAGTTTCTCAATTGTCACTGGTGTTCCCAGATCCTATCTCTAGCAGGTTTCATCTGTAAATTTAATTATGAAGCTATGCCTCATTTGGCTTATTTCATTCCATGGTACAAATGTTTATGATGTATTCATTTTCCACAAGGCACCCTGGGCTCCAAAGATATGCTGGTTCCTCCCTCCTATAGCTATACTAAAATGAAAAACTAAGGGTCCCAAAAAGGAGCTAAATAATGGTAACTTTGTTTCCATTGTTGAGTCTCCTTGCTGACTGGTAGACCCTCTGGTTCTGCATTTAGATGTTTCTATGGCTCAGAGAGGGGCTGGGATTTAGCTCAGTTGGTAGAGCACTGTGCTGCAGTCTCTGAGGTCCCGAGTTCAATTACCAGCATCGCAAAAATGGGAGAAGGGCCTGGCAATCCACTCCCAAGGCAATCCCGAAACAATCAGCCATTGAAAACCCTATGAGGGTCGCTATGAGTTGGATACCGACTCCAGGGCAACACGGCTCAGAGAGCAACTCCAGCGCAGGTACTTCAAGAAACAGTTGTTAAAGCAAGAGGAAGGCAGAAGCAGAAAAGGCTGCCAGAGAAATCCCAGAATGCAGGTACTAATTCATGGCTCCATGAAGGGCCCTGATCTGCCTTCCTACTGCCGTCCCAGGCAGGGGCCAAAAGCATATTTGCCTCTACAGGCGAAGGCTGCAGCCAGGCTCCACCCAGGGCTGGGCAGCTGCTCTCTTGCTCACATTTGGGGTCCCTTGCCTTACTTCAGCCTTTCCCATCTCTGCCCTTCCACTGCCCACCCCAACCCTTCCACAGAGGGAAGCAAACCCAAGTGCAGCTTTGGAGGAGCCAGGCATTCTTCCATACCCTGAGACTTAAAGAGGCAGTGGCATCCCTCAGCCACAGGGCTCACATGTCACTCCTCCTGTTTATGAAAACTTTCCAGATCCTTCAGTTGGAAACTTCCCATTGTACCCTAAGCACATGCAATAGCCCAGTAGTCCCTTGTATCACCCTAGGAACGGAAAACCAGGCCAGAAACCACAGGTGTCAATTACCTTTGGGTCTCTGCTGTCTCCTCACCTAGAACATAGGTGCTCGAAGGTTATCCAGTGTCTTTCCAAACAGATACTGTTGTCTCACCAACCAATTGCCTTTAATTAAGCCATTGGTCCTGTCCTTCTTTCCTTCCTTCCTGTCTTCTTTCCTTCTTTTTCTTTCTTCCTTTTTTTCTTTTCTTCTTTTCTTTTATAACAAACATATTTCCCTCAAACAAAGTCTTATTTGGAAGATCCTGTTCCCCATAATGTGTAAAATAATAACACTGAAGCTCATCTTGCTCATATAAAAAGGAGACCCCACAAGGAGCCCCAATACTGTCCACTTGCCTCACCATCAGGCTACACTACTCTACCTGGATAAGTTCTTCACTTCTTTCAAAGCCCAGGCCAAGCCAGGTGTGGTGGCACAGGCCTATAATCCCAGAGGCTCAGGAGGCAGGGGCAGGAGGATCTCAAGTTCAAGCCCAGAGGCAGCCTGTGTAATTTATTGAGACTGACTCAAGATAAAAAATAAAAAAGGGACCCAGGGTGCAGCTCAGTAGCATAGCACTTGCAAAGTATGTGTGAGACCCTGGGTTTAGGCCCCTGATACCCCCCCCCAAAAAAAAAGGCCAAATCCTCCTTCTTCCATGGCAACTTCATTCATTCTGATCATGCTACCCAGATACTGTTGTTGTTGTTGTTGTTGTTAGGTGCCGTGGAATCAGCATCCAAGTCATAGCAACCCTAGACCCTGCGTACAACAGGAGGAACAGTGTGTTCAGTGCTTCTCTGCTATTCATAGGGTTTTCAATGGCTGATTGTTTTTTGGGAGTGGGTTGCGGGGTCTTTCTCCCAAGCCTACAGCACCTGGTGTTCCCAGGCGGTCTCCCATCCAAGTCCTAACCAGGCCGGACTCTGCTTAGCTTTCCAGATCTGATGTGATCAGACGTAACAGTGGTACAGCTGCATGCACCAAGATACTGAGTCTATACCAAATAATTCACATTTCCTGATGCTCACTGAGGATGAAATCCAATGATATGTACTTTACATATATGATCCCATTTAACCCTTAAGGCAATCTTTAGTGCTGTCATTACCCCCACTTTACTGATGAGGAAATAGAAGTTCAGAGAGGTTAAGCAATTTTACCAAGGTAAAATTATTAACAGCCAAGCTAGGATTTAAACTCAGCGCTGATTCACCCTTTCCTGTTTTGATGTGCCATTATTTTTTATCTTTTCAACTAGATTGTGAGCTGAATTGGAGGAACTGTGTCTCTATTTCTTTCCCTCTTTGCTCTATTCTTAATACAATGTTTTGCCTTGAGGAAGAGAGTAATTAATAATTTTTCAGAGATGAGTTAGTTCCTCAAAGGATATTGTACTGTTCCTCATCTCTGCCTTTCCTAACATCTACCGAGCCAGAAGCTTCCAGCTTCTGCATAGACCGCACCTCATCCTCTTTCTTCCTAAAAGAAGTTCTGTTTCTGAGGTGCAAAGAAAGGCTTTGCTGTTGAAAATATTAAGCGCTTCCTCCAAAGGCTGGAAGCTAAGCAGGAGTTTCACAGGAGGGAAAAAACAACAGTGACCTCGTCAAAGGGAGAGGGGAGGCTCAAGGCAGGAAACGGAGGGCTCTGTCAGAATAGCCCTAGGGAGAGAGGAGAGTGGAGGAGAGAGAGAGACTGTTTAGATTTTTACCACTTGGGACTCTGCCCCCAATTTAACTTCTGGCCTAAATTTTAAAAACAGCCAAGTAGTAAAAGCCCTGCTCTCCGTGAACTCTGACCTCTCTGCCTGTTTGGGATGTCACATAGAAAGCCTGCACTTTGTGCTAGGCGGCCCCAAGGGTGGCCGGTGGCCCAGGTGGGGTGATTGATTGGGAGACGCCCCAGGGGCCCCGCCTTCCGCCAGCACCTGCAGCACAGTAAGCCGCGCCTGGGGCGCCCGCCGGCCGATCCCTCCCCCTCCGTCGCGCCCGCGGGCCTCTTACTGGAAATCAACCACCGGCTTAATGGAGAGAGGAGGGCGCCGGGCGCTTGAGGCAAGGGCAGCTAAATCACCGGATGAGCACCGTAATAAAGTGGGCACCTCTGTACCCCACGCTAGAACCCATTCCCTCTTAAAACTCCCAGCTCGGTTTTATGTCCTTAACTACCCTAAGTGCAACCATACCGCCAAAAAGGCAGATGGTTAACCACATTCTCATTTTTAGCTTCTCATTTGAATAAAGTTAACTGAGTGATTTTTACAGGAATCTGACTTATCTTCAAGGGTTTATTTGAGATACCTACCTTTCCTTTAGAAATATAAGTGATGTTTCATGACTAATGAATTTGTAATATACATGGATAAACAACTGAGTTTTCTCTTTAAAGACATACAAGCAAAATTTTTGTAAACAGAACACACAAACATTCATATAACAAACAAAAATATGTTTTGAAAAGTGAAGCTGGGGCCAGATAGCAGACATAATTGGTGAATCTTTGCACAATTGTGCTTTCTGACCAAGACAAAAAATATTGTTTTCAAAAATGTAATATATTCTGTCATTGTGTTATGCACTAATGAAATTTGCTATTATTCACATAGATTAAAAAATTGAAAACAAAACCCCTAGTTTAAGTGAACTTACCATGTTCAGTGTTTCCTACCAATTTCCTGATTCTTCTAAAATCTGAATGAATGATATGAATAGCTGTTCACTTGATCTCTCTTTTCCCTTTTTCTTCCTTAAAAAAAAAATCTGAATAGCTGATGCAAAATGCAAAATACAAACACACAGAAGGAAAGTTGTTCCTGGAGTGGAAGAACAACAAAATTAAATACACAAGTAAACCCAATAGCAAAAGTCACTAGAAATAAAGTCAAAGGACAAAAAACGAATTGGAAAAAAAGTAGCAATTATCTCACAAAAGATTAATTTCTTTTAATATAAAGATCTCTGACAAATCAATAGGAAAAATTCTAACAATCTAATGCAAAAGAATATGCAAAATAGATAAAAAAAAACAGTTCACAGAAAAGGAACTTCAAAGTATAAAAAGATGCTTACTCTCACACAGAAAAGATGGAAAATAATGGGGGAAGATGTGGAAATAGGCTGATGGAAATGAAAAGATATACAACCCATGAAGGGAAATTTAGCTAAATATGTCAAAATTGTAAACGCATTTATTCTTTGACCTACCAATCCCAATAATTTATCTCATGTACAGTCTCGTGCCGCTGATGGTCTGAGCAATGCTTCATGGGGTGATTTCATAGTTATCTGAACGTCATAGCATACACTTATATAATCACAGATGCTGTAGGCCAGTCATTCCACACAACCTCTTGATGCAATCAGGACACATAGCAAATAGGAAATATATGAGGCTGTTCCTGGTGTCACATGGCAGTCTTTTATAGTAAACATATTTCTGTAAGTAGGAATATACTCTGATATAATGGTAAAAAGTATAGTATGCATAAACTGGCAATATCATTGTTTATTATAAAGTGTTATGTACTATATAGAATTATACTGCTGTATTTTTATACAGCTGAGAGTGCACTAGGGTTGCTTACAACAGCATCACCACAAACATGTAATGCATCGTATTATGATGTCATGGCTATGTCATTAGGTGACAGAAAACTTTCAGCTCCGTTATAATCTTATGGGACTAATATATGTGATTTGTCATTGACCAAAATGTCATTATGGGAAGGAGGACTGTACATTATTTCACATGTGTGAAATGACACATGTACAAAGTTATTTACTACAACACTGTAATAGGTAAAAGTATTTTAGAAATCCAAATGGCAGTCAACAGTGGTCTAGGTAAGTGAGTTATGGTACAGCTCCACAATTCTTTATCCTGAAACCTGGGGGTTAAGTGTGGTTTACACGTCAGAATTTCTTGAAAGTTAGTAAGTGAATACAATGTGTGTACCATATATTAGGTAACACCTCAGAGGATTATGGGGCAGTACCCGGTAATCAAAGCCATTAATATTTCTACAGGCACACTATGAATATTCATACTGGGAGAAATACTCATATCAATCCAAGTCATGTTTTGCCACCAAGTGAATTTGCCACAAATTCAAGATAACTTTTGGTTTATAGAGTTTTATTAATTTAGGAACTACAAATAAAGATTGCAAGTATGTACATCCAAACCACAGAATACCATACAGCTATAAATAAATGAAAACCCAGTTCTGCACGAACAATCTCCAAGATATACTGAGAAGTTAAATTTTTAAGAAAAGACAGAAGTGTTTGCATACAAAAGGAGGAAAAAGAAAAAAAAGAATGTATGTTATTTGTTTATGAAAATGGCTCTGAGAAGACCACATGTATTATTTCTGGAAAGAGGACGTAGGAGGAGTCTACACACTGTGGGGAGAAGGGAGACTTTTCATTCCAGATGTCTGCATACCCACCCTATCCATATATTACCTAGTCAGAAAAATAAATTTTGAACTAGGCATAGTGGTGTGCACCTGTAATCCCAGCGACTCAGGAGGCAGAGGCAGGACGATCATAGTTCGAGACCAGGGGCAGTCTGTGTAATTTAGTGAGACCTTGTCTCAAAATCTAAAAAAAGAAGAAGAAGAAGAAGAAGAAGAAGAAGAAGAAGAAGAAGAAGAAGAAGAAGAATTTTTTTTCATTGCTAAATAAAGTATGTGTATGGCTTACCAATGGATGATTAGGCTTTATCCTTACACAGATATGCTGAGAGCCCTCACAGCATCATGCATTAAGTTCCAATCATGGGTCAAGCTGGGAGAAGGACATGTTCCCAGGCACTCAGCAATTCTATTTAAGTCTTTAGCCTCTTTGTTCCATGATGGAGAGAAGCAAAGTACAGCAGTTCAGACACTCTGTACAGGACCAAGTACAATGTAGACCTGAACCTATCCACACGAGAAAGACCGATGGAGTCCACGTCTGCTTTGGAACAGGCAGGGTCCCTCGTTTCCAAGAATCCCAACAGGCCACATGCCTCACAGTCATTCTTCTGTCCCTACCCACCAGGGGAGTCTCCATATAAAGAGGAACAGACACAGACCTTGAAGCAACACTTTTAGAGTGACCAACCATCTCCACTAGTTCTGGGACTGTTTTTGTTTCGCACTGGAAGTCCCACATCCTGGGAAACCCAACAATCCTGGACAAATTAGGGTGGTCCATCACAGCCGAGGTTTTAATCTGTGCTCCACCACTGATTAGCTACACAACCTACCACAAGTTACTTTACTCCTGTGTCTCAGTTTTTCCAAGTGTAAAATGGAAAGAAAAATAGTACCTGTCCCACAGATTGTTACAAAGACTAAATGAATCACTGGGCATGGTGGCTCATGCCTATAGTCCCAGTGACTGAGGAGGTAGAGGCAGGAGAATCACAGGTTCAAGGCGATCCTCCTGTGTAATTTAGCGAGACAGCCTGCATAATTTAGGGAGACCCTATCTCAAGATAAAAAATAAAGAATGAGCTAGGGGTACAGCCCTGTGGTTGAGTACTTACAAAGTATGTCTAAGGCCCTAGGTTCAACCCCCAAGTACCATAAAAATAAAAATATAAATAAAATGGCAACAGAAAAGATTAAATGATATTTATATGTGCTTAGTACAGTGCTTGTAGCCTGCAGCTGTACCACCATGGTATCTGATCATGTCAGATCTTGGAAGCTAAGCAGAACCAGGCCTGGTTAGTCCTTGAATGGGAGACCACCTTGGACTACCAGGTGCTATAGGTTGGGGGAAAGGACTTGGCAGCCCACTCCCCCAAAACAATCAGCCATTCAAAACCTTATAAATAGCAGAGAAGCATTGACAATAGCGCTGGGCATGGCACAGTGACAGGTAGTGTTTTGTCCATTGTACATAAGGTCTCTGTGAGTTGGACCTAACTCAAGGCCACCTAACAACAACAGCAAACAGTCCTTGTAAGAGTTTGTTAAAAGTCTGGTGTTTCCTAAAAGATTTTAATTTAGTTTATTTATTTATTTAATTTCGTTTTTTTGCTATAGGATCTCACTACGTAGCCCAGGCTGGGCTTGAACACACGATCCTCCTGCCTCCGCCTACATAGTGCTTGGATTACAGGTATGCCCCACCACACTCAGCTTGTGAAAAGAAATTTATGCTAACCTTTCTTGAGCCTCTTTACCATTATTTATATCCAGTGCACACAATGAGGCACTGAGCATTCTTAACTACATCACTGGGTTAGTTAAGACACAAGACAGTTCTTTGGTGACTCAATATGCTACGAAACCAGGGCTCAAAGCCAGTCTTCCTTTGCCCAGCTCGGCCCACCCTGCCCCTCCAGCTCAGCCAAGCCTCCTGCCTCTTGCTGGTTCACACCCTTGCCCTGACTGATTGCCATGTTGCAGGGTTGCAATAAATATTTATTAACCGAATGCTTAAATTTTCTCACACAGCCTATCCAGGGTTGCCAGAGGAGTTGGCATCTTTGCTTTCCCTTGTTTGGCAAAGGAGTGCAAAGGTTTAATGCTGTACTACTTACCTATGATGAGATTTCCTGATACTGTAAAATGATGCAAGAGGAGGAGAGAGAGAAAGGTTCTCTTCCTTGGCAGTTATTTATGGCCCTGAATCTATGTGTAGCCTGAACACAGAAATGCACACATTACTCATAAATTGGTCTGCATTCGGACACCTGAAGGCTTAAGATCCTGCAGCTCAACCTTCAGGCAGCTTCTGCAGAGATTTGTACGGTAGTTCCCATGCACACTCTCAGTCACGTTCCTACCCGCCTGTGCAACCCTGCCTGCATTCTAGGGACCCATCTGGACACACAGGCCTGTCTGCCTGCTGGGTTGCGCCCCACCAGACTCCCTAGTCAACGGTGGGGCCAGTTGCAGAACCACAGACATCCAGATGTGCAGGCAGGCCCTGCAAAATCCCCACTCCTGCACCGCATAACAAGCAGCATATGTTTTTTTGGCTAAAAGGTGTTTAAATGAAATCATTTTTTCCATATTACTTTGAAAAGTTTATTTCATCAAGCATGAAATGTTTAATAATATTATTTGGAGACTTTAGGAAAAAAATCACCATATTGAAGATGTTTCTCTTTTACTCACTTGGGGGAAAAGAACACGATGATATTTAACCCTTTCCTCAAGTAGCCCACGCAACACAGTTGAGATGAAAGGTGCTTTGAGAATCATATAGTGTGAATGATTGAACCAAAACAGAGAAAGTCTGTCCCCCGCAGACCCACACTAGTGTAAGATGACACATTGGGTTCAGTCTGAGTAATGCTTGTAATAAAATAGATCAGCAGCCAGCTTCGCACAGCCACCAACACTCCACAAGGAGAGCCCGTGCCAAGGCTGGCTCCAGAGGCTGACAGCTTCGAGAACCATCACAGCTCCTTCCCAAGAGAGCCACTCTCCATGAAGGAGCGCTTTGATGGAAAAGGTCCAGGGACCCCCATAAGATATTTAAATGTTACACAGCAAGCTAACATGTCATGCGGTGTGTTTTCTTCTCTATCTTGATAAATACATTTGGAAGGCCAAGTACTGAGAATTCACAGACTCTTCATAGCCTAATGGCGGAACAGGAGGGCTGAAGGAAGCCAGACTGTGCCACCCTGTTCCTAGCCTGGGATTCATCTGCTGTAGTTTGGAGCTTAAGTGTCTCCCCAAAATTCTATGTGTTAAAGATGTGGTTCCCATCTGTGGCACTATTAGGAGGTATTGGAACATACTGCGAGGTCTTCTGGTCACTGGGGACATGTCCTTAGAGGGAATAGGGGGACTCCAACCCCTTCCTCTTCCTCCAAAACCGTGAGCTGAAATAAACCTTTCTTCTTTATAAGCTGATTGCCTTGGCTATTTGCTATAGTGACAGAAAGCTGACCAGCACCTGTCTTCCTACCCTTTACTTCCCTGGTCCTGTCCAGCATCAGGCCTCATTTCCAGGCTTCACTAGCACTGCCCATGGGGCCCCTTCCTGGTGACTCCTTAATGGCACCCACTAGACTGCACACAAACTGTAGAGGACCCTGTGGGCAGAAGAGAGCTAAACATAGCCCATGCTGGGCCTCACACCCAGATTATTGGAACCCAAGATACTATAGAGGGCAAGTAACCAGAGGGAGGAGGTCAGGCCTGCTGAGTTCCTTGGGGCAGGGGCAACTTTGGATTCTGTGAACTGGGAAGACGTGAGTAGAACATGGAAAGAAGCCACCAAAAGATGCTCCACTCATGGGGTGTGAGTGATAGAAGACAAGCCTTTAACTTTAACAAGAGGAATCAGGGTCAACTATTTGCAACTTGGCATGGGCTGAAAATGGTGGATCAATTTTTATCTCTGGAGATATCCCCTGCCTTTCACAAATGCGATGTCAAAGAAAGGTCAGACATTAAAGTAACCACAAGGAAACCTAAAAATATGTTCTTCGTAGCTGTAGGGCTTTGAAGAGCTTTCTTTTTAAATGAAGGAAGGGGGTTGTGGCATCTTAATCAAGCAGATTTTCGAAGTCCTAATCGTTTTCAGGTTTTCTCAAAAAACCTTTTATAAAACCTAAAGACACAGATGAATTTTTTTTAGGTTTAAGCACAGATGGGAGAGAAATAGCACAAAAAGCCCGAGGTTTGGTGAAAGAAAGAACTCAAGCACAAGCAGTCTAGTGTCTATTATGATGCTAACACTCGATTTATTTAACATACTGCTCCAAGAAGTTCAAGTTCTCATGCTACCTGTACAACATTTTGCCCACATTCTACAAGCAACTTGTATTCTTTCACATCCCTTTCCCTGTTGGGAAAATTACAAAAGACCTGTTCTTTCTCTTCTCTCCTTTATGGGGATCTTGTCCCCATATCCAATAGCATTGTGAGACATAGTGAGCACCTGATGGTTAGAATGAGATCAATGAAGCCACCAGACCTGAGAGTAAGGGGTAACATAGTATGAAGAATTAAAGGAAGAGACAAAACCTACTCTTGTCACCAATGAGAAGTTTTAGAGTCCAAGAAGTTTAATAACGTATCATAAAGCAAAAATGGAACTTAGAAACTGCAGATCCCCAGTGCCAAACTCTGCTTCCCACAACAGGGTGCAAAGCAACCCCATTGCTCCCATCCCTGCGCAGGGAAGAGCATCAAGTACAGAAAATGACAATACACAAGAGGAAATCTGAAGAGCAGCATGAAAATAATTACGGATTGGAAGGAAACTTACTGCGCGAAGGCTTAAATCTGTAGAACCTGGCCAAGTGATCACATGGCGAGAAGGAAACATGATCGTGGTGGATGTGAAACAAGCGTTCAAAGGGCATAAACAAAGGGCTTAAGCTACTCCAAGGGAAACATAAATTCAGTGATGTGATGGAAAATGTAGGCTCGATTTGAAGAGAATTACTATATTGGGAAGATCTATTAATCTGTTGACAGTCTCTCAAAGAAAGTGATGGCAGCCTGCTCGTTTGCCTCATTTAAAACTGGTCTATCCAAGGAACTGGAAAATACATCTCAGGGAGGGGTGTGTACAGCAGGAGAGGGATGGGTTGCTTCATAAATCTTGTTCATTTTTCATCTTGATGATTTTTCTCTCCTGTTTTTTTCCCATTCCCTTTTTCATTCTTATGCCAAACCCTGCTCATATCTATAAAATCCTCTTCCATGGAAAACTCCTTCTAGACTAAGGGAAAGGAGGTGCTGACCCTTGTGCAGTTGTGACCAAAGTGCAATTGCGAGTGGGATTGACAATGGGTATTCCTCAGGCATCCCTGGTTGTCTTCCTCTGCACACCCAGCTGCCTTGTGCTCAGGGGACCTGCATTTGCGCTATGTGGTATGCAGGGACTAAACTTTAAAGATATCAATGTTTACAATCCTAGAATTCAGACCCCAGTTCCAAGGGCTGAGTTGCTCTAGGTGAGCTAGGTTTTCAGCCCCAGTCAGGAGACCGAGGGACAGTTTCTCAGTCCCTTGCAACAGGAGTGTGACAATTTCCCAATGCTTTTTCAAGGGCTTTCATTTTTATCCTAATAGCTTCTAGCTTTGCCAAGTAAAAGGAGAGGTGTCACTCTCGTCCAAACTATAAGTAAATGGTATAGTCTTATGTGAATCCAATTGAAGGAGAATTTTGCTGGAAGGTCCAAATAGCAAACTAATTTTTCCAGATGTCAAAAAGCCTGAGGTCTGTGTGCAGAAAAACACAGCATTCTGGGCTTTTCATCTGGTCTCTTTGTGGAAGGGTATAGATGAAAGTTTCTGTAAAGAAAATGTTTGTTTCACACTCACACAACTCTGTGCTCTGAGGGTGCCCCAACAGGCCCTTGATTTAGTACTTCCAAAACACACCATTGTATGAGAGGCAAAATCGTCCTGGGAAAAAGAGGACTTGGACCCAGGGTTTTATTTACTGAAATAAAGATTGCAGAAATAGATAGGGACAGAGAAAATGGTTTTGAAATATGTTCCTTGTTATAACCCTGTTGCCAGCACTTAAATAAAAAGGGGGTTTAAAGAAGAAAATCCCTGCTTGGCGTCCCAGGGGAGAAATTCTGTCTCAGGGATCTCTGCTGACACAGCTGATGCATACTCAAGACATCTGTAGATGAAGTGCTCTGGGGCTAAAAGTAGAAACAAATCATCTGCTAAGAAAGAGTCCCACTATGTGGAAGCAAAACCATATCAGGCTCTGCTGATGTGTACCCATGTGGAACTTAGCTGATTTTCCTATATTTAGAAAGCATCTAGGATACATAATAAAATTCAAAGAATGAATGGGACTTCTGTCTGAGTCCATTTTTAATTGTTATAACAAAATATCTGAGGCTAGGTGATGTATAAAGAAAAGAGGTTTATTTAGTTCATAGTTTTAGAGGCTGGAAGTCTGGGATTGGGTGACCCCATTCATGTGGTCTTTGGTGAGGGCAAAGGACTGTGTCATACGGCAGGTGGCATCACTGTGGGAATGTAAGTGGGAGAAATCACATAAGAAGAGAGGGAGCCAAAGAAAAATTTAGGGGTCTTCTCTGTCTTTTAAAACAACTCACTCTTGAGAAAACTGAGTTATTCCTCAAGACCACCATTACCTCTTCTGAAAGCAGAACTCCAGTGATTTAATCACCTTGCAGTGGGCCCCACCTCTTAAAGGTTCTTCCACTATGGTCATATTGGTGACCAAGCTTCTAATACATGAAATTCTGGAGGAATATCCACTGAGCTGCAACCCAAGCCTCTTTTTTATTTCTTATTTTGAGACAAACACTTACTAAGTTGCATAGGGTCCTTCTGGCCTCAAACCTGTGATCTTCCTACCTCAGCCTCTCAAATCATTGGGATAACAGGCATCCATTATGGTGCCCAGCTTGAAGGTTGGTTCTTTCTATTGTATATCTATCTATCTATCTATCTATCTATCTATCTATCTATCTATCGATATCTATCTATCTATCTATCGATATCTATCTATCTATCTATAGATATATCTATCTATATATCTATCTATATCTATATATAGATATAGATAGGTATCTATAGATAGATAGATATAGATAGATAGTGTGTGTGTGTGTCCCCTCCCCAAAGTCATATGATAGAACCTACAACCACATTGTGATAGTGATAGTATTAAGAGGCAGGGACTTATGGGTGATTAAGTCAGGGGGGAATCTGCCTTCATGAGTAGTGGCCTTATAAAATGGATCAGGGGAGTTAGCAAGGCTTTTTTGCCCTTCTTCCCTCTGCCATGAAAGGACACAACATTGACTCTCTCCAGAAGATACAGTAATCATGCACCATCTTGGAAGTAGAGAGAGATCCAGACACTGCATCTGCAGGTGCTTTGATCTTGAACTTTCCAGAATTGTGAGAACTGTTGCTGATATTTAATATCAGCAATATTCAATAAATAATAAATAAATATTCAATAAATATTTCTTGAATGAAGGAAAGTACAGGCATGAATTGTTAAAGAGAGAAGACTTGGGAAAGTCATTAAATATCAGCAACAGGTAACTTTTATAGGCATAGAAAGTTTCATAAGGCAACTACACATTCAGAAAAATTTTATATGGATGCTTAGAATACTCAATCCTTTCTTGAATTATCAGAAATTTTGTTAAGTAGAGAACAACTAACGTTAAAACTACATACCTAAACCTTGAGGGAACCTTATTTATACTTCTTGTCTGCCTTTTTTTTTTTCCAATGTTATTAACAAAGCCCTAGGTCATATCCTGAATTATAACAACGTTCTTTCTTCAGATATCCTCCTCCAATCAGCAATAAAAGTCATCCACTCTGCGCTCTCTGAGGCCCTGGGTTCAATCCCCAGCACTGCAAAAATGTGAGAAGGACATGGCAATCCACTCCCGAAGCAATCCTCAAACAATCAGCCATTGAAAACCCTACGAGGGTCACTATGAGTTGGACATGACTCAACGGCACTGAACAACAACAATAATTTTATGGTCATGAATTTAACCTCAACAAAAAATATTACAAAGTCATGTGTTTAACTGACTGTTATCACTGTAGCAGAAATTTATAAAGGAAAGAGATTTATTGACGGCTTACAGTTAGAAGATCACAATTATGGCTCCACCCATTGACAGTAGCTCTCCTCAGCAGATGTTTCACATTGCTACACATCTAACATCCTGGGGTCTCCATGGCTGCTCAGGCTCTACCCTCAAAGCTTCACATACCAGTCCTGCAGGGGCTCTCTGCAAGGCACCCAAGGCTGACATATATTGTCTGGCCTCACAGGCTGTCTTCTGGAATCATGGTGGCAGCCTCCATATCCCCTTAACTCTTGCAGTCATCATGCCTGCAAAGCCATCACCATGTGGATGTTGCCAAGGGTTGCTGCTACCTAGAGAGGTAGCTAGGTCCTTTTGGACCATGACTGCAGTGGTGGCCTCTGTATGCCCAGGCCAAGAAATCATTTCCCTGAATGGCTTCTTTTCAGGAGTGCATCCATGAAACAGTTTTTCAGACATTCCCTATTCAAATGACCTCTCTGGTTTATGCCTGCTGGGAGCCTAAGAGGGAAGGGGTCTGGCCAAAGCCTTCTCTGACCTGAGGTGATCTTTACAGCACAAGGTATGTGATTTTTCTTTACCTTGCCTTATCTCTTGCTCAAACTGGCCCTGTTTGCAGTAACATCACAGCTGTCTCTTTAAACTACAGAATTTCCAAATCTTCCTTACCTTCCATTTTCTCTTTTTCCATTAATCTTGCTTAATGAAGCAATCAGTAACCAAGCCATATCCCCTGCATCTTGCTGCACTTGTGGTACTTCCTCCACTAAGTTAATCATTTCATTACTTTTAAATTCAGTCTCACTTAAATCTTTGGAGCATGGAGAAAACGCAGTTTCTTTTCTAGAATATAACACAAATTATCTCTAGTTCAGTTCCCACTACAGTCCTTAGTTTCCTCCAAAACTTAGTGAATCCTGTCTTCATTTCTATCAGCAGCAGTGTTCTGGTCTTCCTTATCCTCACCAGAACCGCCCTTCAAGCCCTCCGGGGCTTCTCACGCTCACATCTCCAAACTCTTCCAGATTCCTCCTGCAAACAATTTCCAAAGGCCTAAGAACCACATGATTAGCTTTCTGCACAGCAATGATCCCATTCTTTGGTACCAATTTTCTGTATTAGCTTTATCACTGATGCATAAAAAGGAAGCAAAATAAACTTATGGAGGAAAGAGATTTATTGAGGGTTCACAGTTGGAAGATCAGTCCATAATAGCAGCAGGGCAGGCATGGCAGCAGCAGGAGGCAGGGCCTATGAAAAACAACCTTACATCTTTGTGAGCAGGAATCAGAGAGAGCAGGAACCCACAGGTCCAGATAAAAACCTCCAAGAGCACATCCCCAGTGACTCACTTCTCCCAATCTAGACCTGCTTTCCATAATTCCACAACCTCCCACCAACTGGGGATCAAATGACAGACCTTTGGGGAACATTTTAGATCCAAACCATAATATCATGCATTCATGCAAGATACAATAATTTATCAATAAAGATATAGAATATTGATTACTATTTATTTATTGTCCAATCAATGTATGCACAGGGCACCCAGACGCTATCTCTTCTTATTCAAGTCTAGAAACTATGTGTTTATTGTCAATTATACCCTTGTTGGTTAATTCCATGTCTTCTACAATGAGAACAAAAGTAGTCACATTATTATTACAAAGCCACAGATCTTCAAAGCCTGTCTGTGTTCAAACATTATAGATCTTCTTACCCCTGCATGTATTTGAAGGCAATTATATCATAACTATGATGCTGCACCAGCCATGTGAACATTGCCTTCCAAGGTCTCTTTCCAACATGGTTACTCTACTTGATTCTTGGTTCTTGGTTGATGACCACACATACAAATCTTACCCAGTAATGATATGGGGACAACCATTTGTTTCCTGGTCATATTAAATTTACTGTTTGGAACATCATAGAGTAAATGTAGAACAACATATTCTCCAACTGTGTCTTCTCCTGCATTGTTTAGGTGGCAGTCTCTGCATTCCTGCACAGTGATGTTTTTCAGGGTTCGCTGTACACTCCACCACTGATAGGGAGGCAAAGAGGGCCTATGGGTAGAGTGGCAAGAGCATCTCATTCATGCAAGGAATGTTCTTTCCTCAACACAGGCAGCTTAAAATTGATCTGAGAGAACATGGTATCAATGCATAAAGTGGACCCTACAGGGCACTAATTGGTAGGGCCATTTGTCTTTGATGAGTGATAGTCTTAAAAGGCCTTGGAGAGGACAGGCACAGGTCCTTGCTCAGGCCCAAATGTGTGACTATTTGGGGGTAAATGTGGCCCTCTGGATTCTTTGAAAAGCAGCCTTCTCTGCCTGCTGTATAGAAAGAGGAATTAGCATGCATCCACCTCTGTAGGGACAGCAGCTCTCTTTCTCTCTTTAAATCGTAACTCTGTCAAGTATATCGATCAAGTTATGAATTTTCAGAAACACAGTCTTTGGGCCCAACCAAATTTGAGCTTTGGTTCTCAAATGAATGCAACTTGTTGCAAATAACAAAATGGATATTGACAAAATGAGAAATATTGGTAACTAAGATTGACTGTATAGAATTAGAAATGCTTTTTGAGAAAATATTGAATTAGACTCAGACCAGACATGGAAGGTCAAAGTTTATACTCTCATCTGATTTTAACAACTTGCCTTAAAAATGTTGTTTTCAAATGTCCTAGGGAGAGCAGAGAGGGAAATCAGGTTTTTCTTCAGTTTGTCAATTTTATGACTTTCTTCCTTGTTGAAACATGGCTCCTTTTGACATTTATTCTGAAAATATCTTCTTAAATTAGAAGAAAAAAATTGTTTGAAAGATTCTAATAAAACATTTAACTGTATAGATCTGGTATCCATATTAAGAACCAGCATCCTTGCTCACAGGAAGATGGGACCATGGAAATGGCTTAACCTTCGAACTACAGTGAAGACTTTTCAGTTCTGGCTCATAAAGCAAACTCAGTGAGAACCATAGTTTGGTTTCCATGCCTCTGATAATCCTCCCCCATGGTATTTTCATAAATCTTCATTATGAGGAAGTATGGAAGCTTGTTGACAGATGAGAAGAGAGGAATCTAAATTTGATGTAATTTCTCCTCCCAAAACACGAATCTAATCTAATTAAGTTGCTCAATGCTGCAGAACAGCTGTAAATAGGCATTATCATCCAGCAATCTGAATTATTTTCAGGAAAAAATAAAATGTATTCTTCATTTCAGCAATTCATCTAGAAAAAGTTCTAGCTGTTAAAAGGTATTAAATCTCTCTAAACACCTTAGAGAAGGGCCTGGCAATCCACTCCCAAGGCAATCCCGAAGCACTCAGCCATTGAAAACCCTATGAGGGTCGCTATGAGTCAGATACTGACTCGACGGCACCTAACAACAACAACAACAAACACCTTAGACACTCATAACATGTAAAGAATAGTAATCGCAAGATTTAACAGCAAAATGTGTTACTACTATGTGCCAGACATAGTTTTATGAGCTTGAAACACAGAGATGAAAACAACACAGACTCCTGTCCTTGTGGGAGAGAGATATCAAAAAGATACTTACAGGCATGACTATGGAATTATAATTGTGATTGACATTGAAAAAGAAAAGAAAAAGTCCTAGGGGCTATGAAATTATAAGAAATGAGACTAACATTTTGGAGAAGTCATAAAAGGACTCCTGGCAGGGGGAGTGGTTATTTGTAGTTTTTAAAGATGAACTCTTGGAGGATGAGAAAAAGATAGCTGCAATTCCGTTAAATACCTGATTGTTAACTTTCCCAGAAGTCCTCAACATTTAACACAATTGTTCCTTATCCTACCAAATATTCACATAATAAAAAAGGTCTCAGCACATTGTTTAAGAAAGGGTTACAACTGTTATTTAGAGCTATATTATCATGCTTAATTATGACACAAAGTATAGATTATCCAAATCTAAATTCCACCTCCTCACTATAATCTATTCCCCATTCCTTGTTCATCAACATTAGGGGAAAGAAACTGAACTCAGAGCTTCCACCCTATTGTTGATTCTTACCTTATTAATTAATCATACTAAGTCACTGAACCATTCAATGCATTTCTTGCCTTCTTAGAGCAATGCATCCCTCATACCTGTCAATAATTTTTCAGCTCTCCACCATAGTTACAGTGTTCTCTGTGATATACAGTGTGAGAAATAATTTACCCAAGTGGGATTATTTTACTTGGGTAGAGAAGAACAGGGAATAGAAAAAGAGACTTTTTAAAAACATCACTGGTGCAGGACTCCAAGCTCCAGAGATGCTTCTCTTTGGGATATTTTTAGGAGAAATAGATTCCCACATGCCCATCATAAATAGTTTTACAATCTTTGTTTATTGATCATTGCTTTTTTGAAGATGCAGGGGCACTTGGTCTTCCCACCAACCACTTTGAATGTCCAAATGCCTCGTTCAATCAGACAGAGAAAATTAGTTTTATATACCTAGTCAAGGGACATTTACTATATCAAAGGCATTCTTCTCAGCTAATTTGAGGATTTTGTACAAACTTTCCCATATGCATAGATAAAATCTTTACATGGATTCTTGAGAAAATATTATCAATGACCCCCCCAATGGTCACACTCTAGTTTGAGTAATTCACAACAGAGCTTCCTCAACTTCTTCCATGGCATGAAATAGTTTTGTCCAATGGAAACACTCTTCCTATCCCTATAGCTCCAGCAGCGGCCCAGCAACATTGACGGTTGCCCACTGACCCCAGTTGTCTACATTCTGTGGGCTCACAGTTATAGTAGTCATGCCCTTCTGAGATCCCCAGGGAGGTCCTAGCCCAGGTCCCCTGAAGGGATCCTCAGTACAAACCACTAGTCTTAGCTCCCTGCAAACCTCTATCCCAGTCCTTGACATGATAAAAGGAAACAGCTTTGCTGATGGACCAGCTCCCTAGATCTCCAAGAGTAGTAAAGAAAAAGAATCTCCTCTATCTGATCCCAGGGCCATGTGTATCTGTCACCTTCCCCCGCAAAAGAGAGAGTGAAGTAGCCTTTTCCATTTTGGCTGAATCTAGTTTATTTTAGAAGGCGCCTTCTGCCTCTATCCTTAGCCTGGAAAGGAGAAAGTCAGCAGAAATAACAGGGTTTGTTTGTCCTCAGTTGACCTCCAAGGAAATTAGGACAATGGGAGGCTAAGAAGACAAGGACTCTCCATAGTGCGCCAGTGGTCAAGGCTGGCTTTCAGTGGCTCCTCTCCAAACATCCCAAATCAGTGTCAAACCACCAGTCTGGGCAGCCTTTCCAAGATGCTCCCAGTGTTTATTCAGTCACTAAGTGTTCTGCCCAGAGTGGACTCCACCCAATGGTGAGCTAAGGCCACTCAAACATTCATTCACACACTTGAGAGTGACATGCCCACCCAGCCCAGCCCTCTGATGATGCCAGCAGAGTCCAGCTACAGCTGGCTCCACACTCACAGGTGCCAGGCATCTTGCCAAACATGGCAGTGATCGCTGGGGTGGCGTGGGAGGAGATGTTTTCTCAGGACACCAGCACCCTCACCAGGAGCCACAGTGAAGGCTACTATGTGTTGCTGAAAGAGGTCAGCAATCAGTTGAGGAATAATCTCCGCCCCTACTGACTAAAGTTTGGATCCCAGCTTAGTCTCTTTCTAGCTATGTAACCTTGAGCAAGTTCCTTAACAACACTATGGTTCAGTTTACCCACCTATAAAGTAAAGGTAACGTAGGGTTGTTGTGAGGATTAGAGATCACAGTAGTAAAGAGCCTGAAATAGTCTGGCCATTATTGTGTTGTTAGGTGCCATCAAGTCAGGTTTGACTCATAGCGACCCTCATAGGGTTTTCAATGGCTGATTATTTTGGGATTGCTGCAGGAGTGGACTGCCACATCCTTCTTCCATTTTTGCAATGCTGGGGATTGAACCCCAGTCCTCAGAGAGCACAGAGTGGCGTTCTACCAACTGAACTAAACTCCAGCCCAGGCTGGCCATAGGCATGGTCAAAATAAATGACATGGAAGAGCAAAAGCCTTCCCCAAAGGAGCAACTAGGTTCTGATACTGCTGCAGCTAATGTGGTAGTTGGGGGCTGGGGCTTGGCAGGTCTCCTCATTCCAAGTCTGGTTTTGAGACCCTGGTGGGCTGTGCTATGACCAGGTGTGTGGTGTAGTGGAAAGACATAGGCCTAAGAGACCAAGGCCTGGTCTGTCTCTGCTTCTAGCTTATTCTATTGCCTTGAACAATTCAGCCTACTTCTCTGGGTCTCACTTTACTGATTTATAAGGTGGGACTGTTTTGAGTTGTTAATCTTCATGACTATAGGTCTGAATCATTCTCTTGTTACTTCCTAATTAGGTAACTTTGCAAGTAACTTTGCTGAATGTCCCTTTCTTTCCAAGGAGCTCATGGCTGAGGGTCTACAGCACAGACACATTCTTACCCAGAATCTTCAATTTTGACTTTTGAAGAGACAGCAAACAAGTCTTTGTGAAGAATTTAGTTTAAAATCCCAAACTCTACAGAATGTCCTGTGCTATCCATTGAGACCACGGTTATGATCTCTACTGTATACACATGGGGACTAGACAGGGTCCAATGCTGTAAGATCCTCAGCCTTCAGCAAAGCTGCCACTGTAGTTTCTAAACTGCATCTTACTAATGAAAGTAACCAGACTTTTTCCCATACATGGAAACAAATAAGAGTTTCCTTATTAACATAATCAGAAAATCAATTATCTCAGAACTTCTTCAATAGTGAGCTTCAAGGAATATACAACAGAGCCCACTTATGGAACCAGTGGAGAAACAAAGGAAATCTCTTCCAAAAAATAAGTCTCACTGCTACTAAAACCTCTGCTCTAATATTGCTTTAAAAGAATCTGGGAAATATTGAATGACAGTAATTTTCCTATAGTGCCGTGGTTTCTTTCTTCCCCATTTGGGTCACAGAATCCATCTGAAAACAATACATGATGTTATCTCAATCATTTGCTGATTAAAATGTCTCTTAAAAAATATCCTTCATAGTCTGGGAGACACCTACTCATATGGTCTCTAAAATAGTGTTTATATTTCTATCTTTAGGCATCAAGAGAGGCTGAGAATATTTTACACCATGTTGGCATAACCTTTCCTGTATCTCAGGGTTAGACTTTTCACCCTGATGAAGAAAAGTTAATAAAATACATTAGCCTGTTCATGTGTGGTGTTTACCATATGTCATGTAACATCTGGTCCAACCTTCTATGGAGACATTCTTCTGTGTTAGAACTGGGAGTTATTTTGATAGAAAACCACTGGCAACACAAAACTCCATGCATATATTACAGTAAAGTTTTCCACAGAGCACCCGGATTAAGTGCCTATCTTCTGCAGGAAAAGAACATCATTTGTTTACTTTTGTTCAACATATTTCTTTGATGGATTTTTCTACCAGCCCCTGTAAAATTTCTCCTTGGAGATTACTCAGCTCATAGAAAGTGTTCAATAGTCTTGTTGTTCTGCTGTGTTATCTCTAGTGCCTAGAACTAGTAGGTGCTTAATAAACATTTTCTGGATAAATGAGAATGCCTTAAAATTATTTTACAGAAAAGCATAGTTTGGAAGCAATTAGGCCAGTGAAAGGGAAGAAAGAATGGATTTGGGCTGATCAAAACTCTCAGACAGTGAGTTTGCTTTTCTTTCAGCCTATAAGAAGAGAACAGAGAAGTGGTAATAAATGGGAAGGATCTGCCAAGTAATCAAATGAAATATCTCTTTAATTGCTGATCATACAAAATGCACCCACCTACCCACACATGCACATCACACACACCACACAGGTCAGGTTGGTTACAGACAAGCTCATGGTGAGGGGTTCCCTGCAAAACTCAGTCCCTGCAGTATTTCTTTCTAAGAGTGTGAGACCCAGTGAATTGTATAAATCTTTCCATGTCTGTGTCATTTGCTGAGGGCACAGTGAGGACAGGGGGATTATGGGAGCTTATTTTTACATTGTGGTAAAACTTATCTGGACTCAAAATATTCCCTCCTCCATTTCCTTCTCATCTATCCTGTCAAAAGTTTCTTAGATTTTTTCCCCTGATATTCCTGAAAAGTTTTTAATTCCAATGGGGAGTGGTACAGGAAGTATGAAAACTCAGAAACAAAAGCCATGAGATGTTATTTTCTACCTTATCATCACTTCCCACCTCCACAACTTTGCAGTTTTGATATAACCTGAACTAAAACTGCACAATATCCACCCCAATATTGTTGGGTGTTATAGAGCAGAAATAAAGTGCTCAGAAGTGCAGCTAGATCCAAATGCGACTGCATATTTCAAATCACATGCGTGCCACAACCTCTCAAATTCGAGCACTGATGGCCAAACAGGGTTTTTGTCTTTGTCTTTGTAGTACTAAGAGTTGAACCCAGGGCCTCACACATACTAGGCAAGTGCTCTATCAATGAACTGCACTCCCAGCCTCTTTACTATCATTATTATTATTATTATTATTATTATTATTATTATTATTATTATTATTTTGAGACAGGGTCTTGCTAAGTTATGCAGGCTGCCTCTGACCTCAAATTCACAATCCTCCTGCCTTAGCCTCCTGAGTTCCTGGGATTATAGATGTGGGCCATGATGCCTGGCCAAACAGGGCTCTTTATTCAGTATTAACACAACTCTAAGAACAGCTTCTCATGAGCATTGCCACATGTAATGCAGATTTTAAAAATATGTATTGCTATATGAAATGTGCTATATGATATGTGTGTGTGTTGTATATGAAATTTCAGATAGTCCTCTAATTATTCAAGTTCTATTACCATTTGGTTTTTGCTGCCTATTTACTCTGATCCCCAGCATGCTCAGGAATTGAACAAACCTGCAAGAGCAGCATTCATTCAACATATTTATTAAGTGTTTGTCCTGTGCCAGGCACTGTAGTAGGTGGTAGGGATACCATGGTAGGTAAAACAGTGATCATTATGTCACAGAGTGTGTACTCCATCAGAGGAACATATTTAATAAGCAAGCAAATACATTAAAAAGACATAATATGCCATGTGGTGGCAAGAGCCTGGAAGAACAATCAAGTATGATAAAAGAACAGCGGTGAGGTGTGTCCTTTTTGAGACGGGGGTCAGGGAAAGCTTCTATAAGGAGATGACCTTAAACCAGAGACCTGAATGAAATGAGAGCCATACAGGTAGTAAGGGAAAGAAGGTCATAGGCTAGCAATCAGCAAGTGCAACAGCCCTGATGAGGAACCTGCTTGGGTGCTTCAGAAACAACTGGCTGGCTGCTATGTGAAGTGGTGCAGCTAGAGGTAAACTTGAGAGCACTTGACCTGTTTTAGGCCCACAGGCTCTGCTAATCTCTAGGTGACTAATGTTGTACATGGAAGCAGAACTAATGTTCACTAAACCTCTAAGATTTTTCAGGCGAATCTAGGAAATTTGGGCTTTTTATGAAATCTCCTAGTGTTTTCATATTGGCTCAAATTTTTAAAATATTCTGTGAGCCAAAACAAATACATAAGCAAGCCAAATCTAGCCTACATCCACGAGTTTGAGAACTCTATTCTAAATAAATAGAATCAACTATTCAATGCTCTTAATATCAGGTCTTTTCACCTTACATTTGGCCAGCATTTTTTTTAAAGGTCCAACCTAGAATTCTTTTAGCTCCTATCACTTTCCACTAGAAGTTCTGCAGTTCTCTACTTTCCTTCCTCAAATATATGTTGCCTGAAGCCTCCATCTTATTGACTTAGTATTCTCAGTATCCAGAAGTTATCTGTGCTATAGACAAATGTTTCCATAATGAAGTTACTAAGATAATTAAGCTGAAGGGAACTTCTGAATGGAATTTTGTCTGAAATAATTGATGTTGTTGTTGTTAGGTGCTATCAAGTTGGGTCCAATTCACAGCAACCCTATGTACAACAGAACGAAACACTCCCTGACACTATGCCATGTCCAGTACTATGTCAGTGCTTCTCTGCTATTCATAGGGTTTTTGATGGCTAATTGGGGTTTGTTTCAGGAGTGGGCTGCCAGGTCCTGCTGCCATTTTTGCGGTGTCGGGGATTGAACCCAGGGCCTCAGCGAGCACAGAACAGCACTCTACCAACTTAGCTAAACCACAGCCTGAAATAATTGATACACATATTAAAACCATCACAAGCATATCAATTAAACCAGAAGAGGAAAATTATTTTAAATGCTTAAAATCAGAATTAGAAATTACAGCACATTTATAACAGTTACAATTAAAATATCAAGAAGATCCACTACTGTTTGCAAAAGTGTCAGAATCATAATCAAGCATTTGAAAACTCCATGGAAACAAAGAGAGAGAAGATAGGAAATGAGCACAGTGTAGCCATGACAATGCTGTCCTATACAGTATAGACCCTGGGCATATCTCCACTAGTTCTAAATAGACAGCTGATGGAAAGAATTTTCTTAAGGAAAAGACCCTTCACTCATGTGCTATCCTCACTTTCCTTTCCTAGATGGGCTGTTTACACTTAGAGCTGAAGCATATAAACCTACACAAATGTAACACAAGCTACCACATTGCACTGCATTGCATTTGTCAATTATCAAAGCATTTTTCTTATCTATTACTTTATGTGATTCTCCCAGTTACTCTTTGAGGTCATAAACAAGCTGAGAACACAAGCTCAGAGAAAATAAGTGCACAATGTGTCATAGCAAGTCTATGCTAAAACCAAGACTTCCAAACCCAGAGCCAGTGATCTTTCCAGTGTATCATGGTCATGATTTAAATACAAAACATCTCCAAAAGTTCATGAGCTTTAATGTTTTGGCCCCAGCTAGTGGCACTATTTGTGGAGGCTATGGAAACTTTGGCCTGCAGCTGTAGCCCTGTGGCATCTGATCCTGTCAGATCTCGGAAGCTAAGCAGGGTCTGGCCTGGTTAGTACCTGGATGGGAGACTGCCTGGGAACACCAGAAGCTGTAGGCTTGGGAGAAGGACCTGGCAACCCCCTCCAAAAAAAAATCAATCTGCCATTGAAAACCCTATGAACAGCAGAGAAGCACTGTCAATAGTGTTTCCCCTGTTGTACAGAGGGTCACCATGAGTCGGATACCAACTCGACGGCACCTAACAGCAACAACAACAATGGAAACTTTGGGAGGTGGGATCTAGCTTTGTGGAAGTGAGTCACTGGGGGTGGGACTTGGACAGTTTTTACCAAGACCCAGAGCCCTGGTGGCTCTCTGCCTCCTGCCCCACCATGATGTGAGGTTGTCTGGCATAGGCCTTGCCTCTGCTACTACCATGCTTGTCCTGCTGCCACTATAGGCTCATCGTTTAACTGTAAGCTCTTGATAAACCTATTCCCCCATAAGTTTATTTCAGTCAGTTTCTCTGCCACAGCAACATATCAGCTAACTAATACAATAATGTTGTTATATATACATTGTTGTTGTTAGGTGCTGTCGAGTTGGGTCCAACTCATAGAGACCCATATAGGGTTTTCAATGGTTGATTTTTTTTCAAGATTGCCTCGGGTTGGATTACCATGTCCTTCTCCTATTTTGGCAGTGCTGGGAATTGAACTCAGAGCCTCAGAGACTGCAGAATGGCACTCTACTAACTAAGCTAAATCCCACATATATCTCTTAAGAAATATATACCTCTTCTAATTTTCAGCTTAAAGCTCAGCCCCATGTCTCTGACTCCTTCCATATGATTTGAGGTTTTAAGAATTTGTGACACTACAAACACCACTTTTCTGAGCCAGATAAAGTGAAAATATTCTAATACTTCTCAGAGGAGAAAGAGAAGACCATATGATCAGGCTTTACATAATAAAATAGGAAATATTTCCAAGGTATAATTTAGTTCTTACCATTTGACTTTGGCTAAGATCCATTAGATAGAAAACAAAATAATTCTGCACATAGTGTTAAGTTAAACTATGAGCATCAGTTCATGAATCTTTGTCATAAATGAAGTTTTATGCCAACTCCTAAACATAGTTTTCCAAGCTATTGAAAACTTTAATATGATATATGACAATATATCTATATATAAGAATTGAAATTAAGACCTAAAGAGTTAGTACATGTGTTCCTTAGTGAATATTTCCCTATAATGGCAACTTCAAAGTGTTAAGAAACAAACAAATATTTTTCTTGAAAGTTTCAATCCAAAAAATTCTTACCCCTACTAAAATTTAGAAATCCAGGGAGTCTTAACTTTCAACAATATTATGCCCAAATTATGAGTACTATTAGCTAATCTGAATGAATAGAGGAATTTCTTAATAAGGTAATAGGACTTTAAATCATTAAACCTATAAAACAGAGACTAACCCAAAAGAAAAGCTATGCACAGAGTAACAGCATTTTCAAATATAGTATTGAAAAGAATATCATATTATTTACCCACATTAGCCTAACCAGAATTATGAGGTCAGGGCTATATATAATTTGCCCCCAAGAAAAAGTAAGTACATGGTGAAAATGACATATTTTTTTGGTGATGATTCAAAATGGGGTTCTTGGCATGAAAATTATATGGCAACTTTAAAATGAGAAAAATTTGTTGGGATATAGGTAAAGAAGAGAAATGGTATTTTTAGTTGAATATGCAGTTGAAAAGTATGCTATCTTGGCTAGTCCTAGAAATAAAATCCAGGAATACTAAATATGGAACACAATAGAAGTCATTTCATTTCTATGAGCCTCAATTTCCATATCTATCTGATAATAACAATATGTCTTAATTACTTAATGTGAATAGTATGAGAATCAAATGAGAAAATGAATTTTATAACTGATCTAATAAGCATATGTAACAGTTATTTTTGCTAACTTCTGATCTTTAATAGTGGTTGCTAAGTAAGATAAGGTAACAGCCATTAACTTCTCATTATGACATTCTTAATAAAATCAGGAAGGAAAACAGATGTCTACTCTAGTGAGTATTTTTGGTTGGCATGCAGAATCCGTTGCTCTCTTTGCCCATTTCAATAACACTCTAAATAGTCCTTGGGGAATTTCCCATTCATCATTATCAGTCATTTATGTTGAGCCACATCATCTAATTTCTCATCACCCTGACTATAATAGTTGACACAGATGTATATATAACTTGGTATACAGACAAGCACAAACTTAATCAGAAGCATTGAGATATGACAAAATATTTCTTGAGAATTTGAGAAAGAAAAGACTTTTTAAAAAACCCTTACTAATTAGGAATTTCAAAACGCTCTTGTTTCTTCTTTAGTAACTAAACTATCCTTGAAAATAGTTTAAATAATCTTAAAAATCAAAACTTGTGAGTTATAGCTAGAACTAAAATATAAGGTAATGTAATGATTTTAGTATTTGCTGTGATTTGAATGCATTCCTTTCAAAAGCCAAGTGTGGCCAATGTATTTGGAGGCAGGGCCTTTAAGAGTTGATTAGGCCAGGAGGGCTCTTCTCTCATAAATGAGATTAAGTGTCTTTATAAAAGGGCTTGCCCCTCTACTTCTGCTGTGTGAAAACACAGCATTTCTCTACTACAAAGGATGCAATATCAAGACTCCATCTTGGAAAAGAGAGCAGCCCTCACCAGACAATCTGCCCATGACTTAGTCTTGATCTTTCTAGCCTTCTCAACTGTAAGGAATAAATTTCTGTCCTTCACAAATTACCCATGCTGTGGTACTTTGTTATAATACCATAAACAGATTATAATATTATTTTATTATTAAATTTTTAAACAGTGCAAAAATGAAGTGAATAATAAGAAAACAAATTTAAGGAAATCAAAATAACCAGAAGGAAAAATAGTAAATCAACAATTATTGAAGCTGGTTTTTTTGAAATCAACACTGCAGAACATAAAATAATTCTGGCAAATTTTAATAACAAAACAGAGAAGTAACCAGATAAATCTGAAGGGTGAAAAAATACAAAAGAGATAAAAATGAAGAAAATTGTAATAAACATTCTAGAAAACAAAATCATTCAAACAAATTTGTTCAGAAGTCCTTAAAGATAGAGACAAGAAAGGAATGATTTAATGAAAACAAACAACACTGAGTAATTATACAAGGGAAGACTTTTGTAAAAATTAGAAGTAGACCTAGGAGACTCTAAATGCAAAAGCATTGTACAGGAGGATCAGGATCTCCAGGAGAATTTCTTTTCCTTTTTTTTTTTTTTGGGGGGGGGCGGGTATTTGAGAGTTGAACCCAGGGCCTCACACATACTTTGCAAGTGCCCTACCCACTGAGCTACACCTACCACCTAGTTTTTTGTGTGTTTGTTTGTTTTTGTTTTTAATCTTAAAACAAAGTCTCACTAAGTTATGCAGATTGCCTCTAGCCTGGAACCTAGGAACCTATGATCCTCCTGCCTTTGCAAGTCAATGGGACTACAGGCTTGAGCCAGCATGCCTGGTTTACGTGGAGAATTTCTTGATCACTTCACTCAGTGTGTCCTTGAAGGTGTCTTTTTCTGTCCACTCATTTACCCCTCATCTGGGACAAGGTAAGGGAAGAAGACTTTAACTTTTGAGAGGGGGCAAAAAATATGAGTGTTTAGGTCCAAAAGATAAGGGAAGTTCCCCAAGCATCCAGTTATACCCTGGGGAAAGAGAGAATTCCATTCACCCAGAAGATGAGCTACTGGTAAATACTGGCACACTGAGCAATCTACCTCTCTTGAACTAAAGTGACTACCATGAACATCAACAGCAATCATATTAAGGAAGGAACATGAAAGGAAGATAAGGTCAGAATCCACGAACATCCATATAAAAGTACCAAGGTTCAAAACTAGCAAAATTGACAGTTTTGTGTATATTGGTAAAACAAACCAAAACGTTTACAAAGTATTAATGTTCTAAAAAAGAGAACATATCACATCAGTGAAATAAGAAAAGCTTTTATATAAAAGAAACAGACCTTAGAAATGAAAATATAAATATATGTACATATATATGTAATATTTGAAAGAAATTTAAGAAATTGACCAACTGGAGAATATTGATGAAAAACAAATAATCAACTTCAAAGATTAAGGAACTGCCCCCACACACAACAAAAACAGAAATGTGATAGAAATCATGAAATGAAAGTTTAGAGCATAAACGGAAGATCCAAAATTTCAATATTTATCTGATAAGATTTTAAGAAAGAAAGATCAGAGACTATATATTTGTTTCTTAAGAACTTGTTTTCTGCCCGGCATGGGGGTGCTGGTCTGTAAACCCAGTAACTCGGGACGCAGAAGCAGGAGGATCATAAATTCAAGACCAGAGGCAATCGGGTAATTTATCAAGACCCTGTCTCAAAAAGCAAAAAAAAAAAAAAAAAAAAAAAGGGCTGAGGGTACAGCAGGTGCAGCTCAGTGGTACAGCATTTGCAAAGTATGCAAGTGCCAGGCCCCAGCTTCAACCATTATTATCAAAAAAAAAAAAAAAAAAAAGAATTTGTTTTCAGACTGGAGGTGGTGGTTCATGCCTGTGATCCCAGGGACTTGAGAAGCAGAGGTGAAAAGATCGCAAGTTTGAGGCCAGAGGCAGCCTGTGTAAACTATTTAGAGAGACCGTGGGTCAAAATAAAAAGTAAAAAGTGGGCTGGAGGGGCAACTCAGTGATAGAGCACTTGCAAAGCATTTGTAAGGCCTTGGGTTCAACCCCTAGTACCACAAAAATAAATAAATAAATAAAATAAATAAATAAATAAATAAATAAATAAATGGAAGGAAGGAAAGAAGAAAGGAAAAGAAAGAAAAAAAATGCTTTCTAACGTGGAACATTCACTAAGACATATCATATGCTGGCCCATAAAATAAATTTCAATAAATTTTAAAAGATTGGAATAATAAGGAATATGTTCTCTGAACACAATAGCATTAAAGAAAATAAATAACAGAAAGAAACCTGGAAACTATTTAAAAATTTTACAATATACTTTCCAAAAACACAAATTAAAAGGAAAAAACTGCAATGGAAATTAGAAATATTTTAATTGAATGAAAATGAAAACAGCATACTAAAATTTGTGGAAGGTAGTTAAAACAGTACTTACAGTGAAGTGTCTAAATTTAAATATTTACTTTAGAAAACAAAGCCAAAAATTCAAGGTTCTTACTTCTGTATTCGTAAGCTATAGAAAGAAGAGCAAATTAAATATAACATGAATAAACGGAATGAAATAATAAATATGAGAACAAAACAAGGTAGAAAACAAAAAATAAAGAAAATAAAATCAAAAATTAGTTATTTAAAAACACTAAATTTGATAAAACAGTAGCTAAACTAATTATTATCAACAAGAACAAACAAAAAAGACTGAAATTGCAAAATACCCATATTAGGAATGAGAATGAAGGCACCATGACAGAGCATACAGGCATTAAAAGGAAATTAAAAGAATATTATGAATAATTTTAGAACAATAAATTGGACAATTTAGATGAGGTGAACAAATTCTTTGCAAATTCCAAATTACCCAAATACCTTAAAAAGAAATAGCAAGCCAGGTGCCATGGCATATACCTACAATCCCAGCAATTAGGGAGGCTGAGACTGAGGCAGACAGATCACAGGTTTGAGGCCAGAGGCAGGGTGCAACTTAGTCAGACTCTGTCTCAAAATAAAAAAATAAAAGAACTGTGGGTATGGCTCAGTGGTAGAGCAGTTGCTTAGTATGCATGAAGTCCTGGGCTCAACCGCTAAGTGAAAGAAAGAAAGAAAGACAGACAAAGAGACAGACAGAAAGAAAGAAAGGTGGGTAGGAGGGAAGAAGGGAGGGAGGAAGGGAGGGAAGAGGGAAGGAAGGAGAAAGAAAAAAGCAAAAAAAGAAGAAATAGAAAACCACAATGAGATACCCACTACATGCCCCTCCCTAGGCTAGGGAAAAATAAAAAGATTGACAATTCCAAGTTTTGGGAGAAGTTGGAGCAACTACAACTCTTATATGTGTTTGATATGAAAATTTCATACTGTAGAAAACAAGGTGGTGGTTTCTCATACAGTAATACACACACTTAACTGTTTCACCCAGTAATTCCATTTCTAAATTATTTACCCCATAAAAATGTAAACTTATGTAACACAAAGACTCACATACAAAATGTTCATAGCACCTTAAATCATAATGTCCCCAAACTGGAAAATATATAAATGCCCATCATCAAATGAATGGATAAACTGTGGTGTATCAATGCAAAACAATACCACTCAAAAATAAAAGGAATGAACTATGAAACACTGAAGAATGGATGAATCTAAAAATAAAATTAAGCTCAGTGGAAAAGTCCAGATACAAAAGAGTATATACCATATGATTCCATTTAAATGAAACTCCATAAGAGGTAAATTAAATCTATAGTGGCAGAAAGCAGATTAGTGGTTGCCTGGGTCTCCAAAGAGAGATTGACTAGAAAGGGACACAGGGAAACTAGGGGATGATGTAAACATTCTCTATCTCAGTTATGGTGGTGGTTTCATGGGCATATAAATTTGTCAAAACTCATCAAAGTGAACACTCAAAATGGGTACATTTTAAATTGGTATAGCCACTATGGAAAATAGTATGCCGGTTACTCAAAAAAACTTAAAAATAGCCAGGCATGGTGGCACACACTTGTAATCCCAGCAACTTGGGAGGCTGAGTGCAGGAGGATCCCGAGTTCCAGGTCAGAGGCACCCTGCATAACTTAGCAAGATCCTGACTCAAAAATGAAAAATGAAAAAGGAGCTGGGAGCAGTCTAGTGGTAGAGAACATGCAAAGTATATGCAAGGCCGTGGGTTCACCCCCAAGTACCACAAACAAACAAACACCTTAAAAATGGAACTACCATATGATCCAGCAATCCCACTACTGAGTCCCAAGAAAATGAAATCAATATATCAAAGAGATATCTGCACTTGCATTTTTATTGCAGCATTATTCACAATAGCTAGATATGGATATAACTTAAATGTTCATCACTGGATGAATGGATAAAGAAAATGTGGTATATACGTACACTGGATGGCACTATTCAGCCTTTAAGAAAAAGAAGTAAGAGCTGAGCATGGTGGCATATGCCTGTTAATCCCAGCATTTATGAGGAGGACCATGAGTTAGAAGCCAGCCTATGCTACATAGTGAGTTCCAGACTAGCCTGCGCTACAGAGTGAGATGTCAAAAATAAATAAATAAATAAATAGGAAATTCTGTCATTCATAATAACATGGATAAACCTGAAGGACATTGTGTTAGAGGAAGTCAGTCAGGCACAGGAGGACAAGTACAGCACAATGTCACTTAAATATGAAATAAAACAAGTCGAACTCACAGAAGCAGAGAGCAGAATGCTGGTTACCATGAATGGGATGGGGAAGTGGCTTGGGAGATGTTGGTGAAAGAATACAAAAATTCAGTTATGTAGAAGTAAGTTTGAGAGATCTACTGTATATGGTGACTGTTATGGTTTGGATGTGAAATATCCCCTCAAAATGCTCTTCTATTGAGTGCTTAGTCCTTGATGCAACCAGTGTTTAGAGGTGGGTCTTTGGGGAAGACCATGAGGGCTCTGGATTACTTCATTGATGGATTCAAAATTTGAGTAGACTATTGGGAGGTGGTAGAGATTTAGGGGGCAGGGGTTTAGCTCAGTTGGTAGAGTGATATTCTGTGCTCTTTGAGGCCCTGGGTTCTATCCCCAGAACCTGGCAGCCCACTCCTGAAACAACCTGCCATTGAAAATGCTATGAATACCAGAGAAGCACTGACATAGTGCCGGGCATGGCACAGTGTCGGAGTATTTTGTTCTGTTGTACATAGGGTTGCTATGAGTTGGACCTAACTTGATGGCAACTAACAAAAACAACAGAAATTTAAGAGGTTGAGCCTGGTTGGAGGAAGTTGCTCATTGAAGTGTGCCTAAAACGGTGATTTGTCCCTAGCTTCTTCCTGTTCCTCTCTCTGCTTCCTGGTGTCATGAGATGAGCAACTTTGTTCCACGAACCTTTCCACCATAACATTCTGCCTCATCAGAGGCCCAGAAATGACAAAGCCTTCAAAACCATGAGCCAACATAAATCTTTCCTCTTAAAAGAGGAAACCTTAAAACAGGTTGTTTATGTCAGGTATTTTGTCACAGTGATGAAAAACCAACACTGTGACTATAGTTGTTGTTGTTAGGTGCCGTGGAGTCTGTATCTGACTCATAGCGACCCTCATAGGGTTTTCAATGACAGACTGTTTCGGGATTGCCTTGGGAGTGAATTGCCAGGTCCCTCTCCCATTTTTGTGGTGCTGGGAATTGAACTTGGGACCTCAGAGACTGCAGTGCAGCACTCTACCAACTGAGCTAAATCCCAGCCTGTGACTGTAGTTAGTAATAATGTAATATACTTTTGAAAATCATTAAGATAGATTTTAAGTATTCTCACTGCAAAAAAAAGTATGTAAAGCATGTTACTAAGCACTATTGAGCCATTCTATAATATATATATATATATATATATATACATATTTCAAAACACATTTTATAAGTGATATATAATTTTTGTCCAGTAAAAGTAAAAATTTTTTAATTGTATTTTTATCATATATAAATTACAATATCCTCTGGCCAAAGTTATTAATGGCTTCCCCTTTGTTGACTTCCTTTGTAAAACTAGTTCTTATCTTCATGACCCATCAGAAGCATTTGACATAGTTGATCATTCCATCTTTCCCAAGACCCTTTCTTTGTCTTATATAAGTTACACTCCATGGTTTTCTTCTTATCACAGTCACTTCTCTTTCCTCAACCTTTATATGCTGAAGTATAGCAGGGCTCTGCCCTTACACCTCTGGTCTACACCACCTATGCTCATTTCTCTGGGGGCTATCATCCATTTTCATGGTTTAATTGCCAGCTACATGTTGACAAATTGATAAGTTCACTATAGACCCCTTCCCAGAATCCCAGATTCAAATCAAATTGCTTATTCATGTCTATTTGGATGTCCATCAAATGTCACAAGATTAGTGTCCCTGATCTTCCTCCAAAATCTTTTCCTCTCACAATGCCATATCCATCAGTCCAATTCTACTTATTCAATTTTTTAAACCACAACCCTCGGAGCCATTGATTTTCCTTTTTCTCTTATGCCCTCCACACAATTAGACCCTATTGTCAATCTACATCCAGGATATGATCTCTTCTCTCAACCTCTATTGCAAACATCCTCATCCATATAACCATTATTTCTTGTTTGTTGTTGTTGTTGTTAGGTGCCGTTGAGTTGGTATCTGAATCATAGCGACCTTCATAGGGTTTTCAATGGCTGACTGTTTCGGGATTGCCTTGGGAGTGGCTAGCCAGGCCCTTCTCCCATTTTTGCGGTGCAGGGAATTGAACTCGGGACCTCAGAGACTGCAGCGCAGCGTTCTACCAACTGAGCTAGATCCCAGCCCATTTCTTGTTTACGAATTACAATTATGAATCACTTCCTAGCTAGTCTTCCTGCTTCCTTCTTTATAATCCATTCTCAGCACAGCAGCCAGAGGGATCCTGCTAAAATATAACAAATCATGTCACTTCTTTGCTCAAAAAATTTCCATGACTCCTCATTTTACTTAGAGTAAAATTCAATGGCGTACAAGACTTTGCATAATGTAGCCCCTTATTTTCTCTCTTACCTCATCTTCTACCATTGTCACAATAGCAACATTTAATTTGCTGCCTAGTTCTCTAAATATCAGACCTGCTCCTACCTCAGGTCCTTTGCACTTATTATTCCCTCTGCTTGCCATACTTATCCCCAGGTATCCACTCACCCACCCAAAAGCCACCTTGACCTTCCCTAACCACCCACTAAAATATCAACCCACTTTGTACTTTCTATTCCCCGCCTTGTGATTTCATCCCCATAGTACTTCCTACCTTCTAATGTACTTACATCTACTTCCTACCTTACTTACATCTACTTCCTACATCTTACTTCCTGCCTTCTAATGTACTTACATCTTTCTTAGCAATGCTGTTTAGTGTCTGCTTCTTCCAACTAAAGTATAAGCTCCACATAGGCAAGGTTTTTCTGTTTTGTTCATCTCTATAGCCCCAGCATCTAGAATTATGCCTGAAACATAATAGGAGTTCAATTTTTGTTAAATTAATATTAATATGGGTTACAACTAAACATCAACAAAACAAAATTCCTTACAACTGGGTCAGCATGCAACTTCACAATAAATGGAGAAAAGATTGAGGTTGTCTAAGATTTTGCTTTGCTTGGCTCTATAATCAACACCCGTGGAAGCAGCAGTCAAGAAATCAAAAGACGCATTGCTCTAGGAAAAGCTGTGGCAAAAGATCTCTTTAGAGTATTGAAAAGCAAAGATGTCACATTGAAGACAAAGGTGCATCTGACAAAGGTGCCATGGTATTTTCAGTGGCATCATATGGTTGTGAAAGATGGACATTGGACAAGAGGGACAGAAAAAGAATTGATGCTTTTGAATTGTGGTGCTGGAGTCATCTATTGAATATACCATGGACTGCCAAAAAAATCAACAAATCTGTCCTAGAAGAAGTACAACCAAAGTGCTCCTTGGAAGCAAGAATGGCCAAATTGCGTCTTACATATTTCGGACATGTAGTCAGGAGAGATCAATCCCTGGAGAAGGACATCATGTTTGGGAGAGTGGCAGGTCAATGTAAAAGAGTAAAACCCTCCACCAGATGGATTGACACAATGTCTGGAACAATGGGCTTAAACATAAATAAGATAGTTTGCCTGGCACAGAATCGGCAAGTGTTTCCATCTGCTGTACATAGGGTCGCTATGAGTCGGACTCACTCAACGGCACCTAACAACAACAACAACAATATTAATATGGAAATGCTAATATTAAAATCTGTTTTAAATGAGGTTTTCCTCCATAATTATTATTTATCATTGATCTGAATGTGCTGGCCAATACAATTCAATATTAAACCAAAATAAAGCTTAAAAATTCCTTAAAGAAAGAACAAATTTTTCCATTATTTATAGATAGTATATTTTATGCCCAGAAAACCTAAAAAGAAAAAAATTATAATCCATTTTTCAGTTAGTAAGAGAGTTTAGTATCTAATAGTGTTATGATGAATTAGGTCCTTCCAAACTCATATGGTAAAGCCTTAACGCCTAATGCCTTAAAATATGACTGTAGTCCCGGATACGGCCTTTAGAGAGTTAAAATGAAGTCATTGGTGTGGGCCCTACTCCAATTTGGCTGATGTCCTCATAAGAGATTAGAATGTACAAAGAGACACCAGGGACATTCGCAAACAGAGGAAAGACCTTGTGTGTACACAAGGAGAAGGAGTCCCTCTGTAGTAAAAGAGGAAGGTCTCTGATGCTAAGCCTGCTGATACCCTGACCTTAGACTTCCAGCCCCCAGAAATGCAAGAAAATAAATGTCTGTCGCTTAAGCCACCTAGTCTGTGGCATTTCTTTATGGTGCCCTAACAAACTACAACTAGCAATAACCAGTTAAAGTATAAAATGGGAGAAATAATTTCCTTCATAGCAGCCATAGCACAATAAAATACCTAGGAACAGTCCTAATCAGGAGAAATCATTATTATATTTTCATTATTCTTAGCACCCCTCATTCCCATGAAACCCTTGGCTAGGGCAAAGGTGGTGGTTTCTCAGCCACATGGAATCCCCAGTGCCTGGCATACATGGTCACAGGATTTTCTGCTCTTGGTCAGCTGAGGGGTCTTTGTTTAACAGCACCAGTCTTAGACAGAAATGGTATTTGGACATTAGATCATGGTCTTAGGGTTTGATTTACTCCCACTCTTCCAGATCAAGCAGGTTTACTTTCCCTCATAAGGACTTCCCAGAAGCAGTAATTTCAGTCACATGTTCCTCAAACAAGTGAAGATTTAACCCAAAGATACTTGTGATAATGGAAACACCATGCCCTGAGGACCCAATTTCCAGCTCTGAGGGCCTCAGTGATCAGTAGACACCTTCCAGCCCTCCCTCTGTGTCATTGTTGCCACATGGCAAGAACATAGGAGGCAGGTTCAAAAGAACTCTCTGGCTCCGATGCTTCCTAGTTTCTCCCCTGGCACACAACCTCCAGCCATTGTCCACATTTCTAAGACACTTCAAGGTCACTCTTGCTGTAGGGACCAGTTACTACCTCTTGTAGAAGGTCTCTCCTTCCAAATATTCACCAGGTGATTCTTTGTTCTCATTTTTGGAGCATCAATTCAATGTCACCAACCTAGGAGTCTCATCCAGACTCAAGCTCTACCCTGATGTCCTGTCTAATCCCATTGCCTATTTATTTGTTTGTTTATTTAGCTTATTTTCATGCTACTGATGATCAAACAACCCAATGTCTTGTGTACACTAGACAAGTGCTCTACCACTGACCTATATCCCTGGCCCTCTTTTATTTTTCATGGCTTACCACTCTCAAATATTTTTCTTTGTTTTCTTGCCTGCAGTCTGCATTTCCTCCTCTACACTGCAAGCTTGCAGGAAGCAGGAACCTTCAGTGTTGCTTACAGTCTTCAGCTCTAACCCCACCACACTCCCACAGTGCCTACAACTTCACTGGTTCAGGGTGGATGCATATAAACACTTGATGAGCAACTATGTCCTTAAACCAATGAAGGGAACTCAAGCGTAGTTCTGGGCATGAGATTATACCTGCAGCTATAGCTCTTTAAAGACCTTAATTATTGACAGGGACTTTCTCTTCTCCCTCCCCATTTTCACAAGGAAGGCCTCCCCCCGCCCGACTAAATACTCTCTTACTCCTCCAACCAAGAGGAAGAGATTTACTTGGATGAAAATCAGTAGCCATTCTCCCACATTTCTACATTGAAATAATCTATCAAAATCCAAGGAAAAACACATTTCCTTTCTCTCTTCTTCCTTCTGTATCTCAGGAGCTGGAGCTGAAGGGCTAATTTTGGTTCTCCTACTGAGCTAGATCCTCAAGTTAGCCTTTATCAGTTATTAAATTCTCCCTCTGCTGACTCAGTTGGTTTGTAAATCAGCAGGGAACAACATTCTCTCAAATATCCTAACAATGATTATTTTTGAATGCTTTCATCATAGGCCATTATATTGTTTCTGCAGAATTAGAAGGCTGCCATTCAAAAAATGGGCACATGGACATTTATTCTTTAGTCGATCCATGAAAGATGTGGTGGTAAAGTTAGCTACTGGGCAAGTTCTGTATTTACTGTACACAGGGTCCCTATGAGTCAGACTTGACGCGACAACACCTAACAACAACAACAACATTTCCACCTTGGCATCATTACAAGTGGTCAAGGACATTGAGATTATAGAATCTTCTATGAAGAAATACTGGCAGGACACTCTCATTGAATTGAAGAGAGTCATGTACCTGGTTATGATAGAAAATCCTGAAAAAATATTTGTACTTTCTCTGGAGAACAATATATTAATGTTCTTATGTACAAAAAATTCTCACAACTATGTTGTTGTTGTTGTTGTTGGGTGCTGTCGAGTCGGTATCTGACTCATAGTGACCCTCATAGGGTTTTCAATGGCTGAGTGCTTCGGGATTGCCTTGGGAGTGGATTGCCAGGCCCTTCTCCCATTTTTGTGATGCTGGGAATTGAACTCGGGGCCTCAGAGACTGCAGCGCAGTGCTCTACCCACTGAGCTAAATCCCAGCCCAAGTTAACTATAAACACTCTAAAATCTACACACACACACACACCCCTTCAACATAGCCAATTTTGAAAGGGAGCCTGAGGCCCAGAAGAACTAAATAACTTTCACAAAACTAACTTAGTAACATGTGTTACTGGAGTCACAGTTAGTAAGTGGCAGGCACAAATTGGTTCCAGAATTCACGCACTTAGCCACCATACCATGATACAGTCATAGATAAAAGACAAGCAGGGCAACTGCAAAATACCTGACTTGCAGACCCACAGTTAATTTGTATTTACTTTCTCAATGGAGAGGAGGTGTCTTTGTGCCCACAATAGATTCCATGTGGTTGTCTCTCTCTTTCAGACAAAAGTCTTCCATGGTAAATCCAGGACTATGTTCTAAGCCACAGATACCAGGCTGAGCTTAAGACAGTCCAAGGACAGATGCCAGCCCAAATCATGGGGATTTCATAAATATCACAAAGGCCTTATTGGAGTCCTAATTTATGGCTTTATATGCCATCTCCGTCTGAACTTAAATCTTGAAGCTGTCTTTCCTAAACTGATCCACTCATGACTATTCCACTAAGCAGTAGATCTCTTCATCTATTATTTCCACAAGGGAACTGGTGTAACAGTTTTCTAAAGGGTCACTTGTGCCTGAAGAACCAAGATTTTCTTGGGGGGCAAAATTGTTCTGGAACTGATATGTTGGCATATTTGTCTTCATTTTGCACCCTATTCCTCCCCACTCCTCCCAGTCTCTATATGGATCTGCAAAGTCCTCTCCTCCAGGAGAAAAAGCTATGTCCTTGGTGTATGAAGCCGAGCAGATCTTCACCCTTTATCTCTTCCTCTGCCATTCTACCAAGACTCAAAGAAAACTCTGACTTCTATTTTACTTCCTACAAATTTGCAAATATGTCAACTTCTGAAATTAGTATCCAGCCCCCACATAGCTCTGTTTTTCCTATACTTGGGCTTCTCCTACCACATGTCAATTACCTAAATTCATCCCAACATAGGCTACAAATGTTGATTGTCTTCTGACCTTACTCTCTGTTGAGTCTGCAACACCCCAGACCACAAAAGCAAACACCAGGAATATTTTGGGGAGATATGGCCAGATGACTTCACAATTACTCAGAGCAATCCATACTGTCCCAACATTGTGGCCTGTTTCAGTTTTTCCAGGGCTTTTGCTCCATATTCTAACATTGACCTCTCAGTATCTTTCAGTAGTTCTACTGCACAAAGTACCATCTTCTTCCCAAAGGGATCATTCTCCATCCATGCCCAAGTATCACAGGAGAGGCCTTTCACAGCAACAGGTGCTTACCTGTTGATTCCCCCAGAGGGCAAGCCACTATCTGCTGTGCTACTGGGTGGTCTCACATAGCTACCTCACTGCTTCTCCAATTTCTTCTCCCAGACGTGGAAATCTCTCTCTCTCTAGTATTACTCATGGGATGAGATTTTAAAGCAATCACAAGACAACACCAATTTTCCCAACTGGAACCTTGTGGATTATAGCCACCTCCCTTCAACTCACACTCAACACTGTCCCGTTCCCCTTCCCAATCTTCTTTTATTTACTGCTTTATTATGTGTGCAGATGTCTGTGGAAACCCTCACCCTTAAAATGGAACCCTGTGTGAACAGGAACTGTTTAATTCATTTTTCATCCCCTAGGCTCTTTTCACCAGCATGTGGTACAAGGTTTTATTCATAGCAGGTGGTCCACAGGCATTTTATTTACTTTGTTTGCTGCTTGTTTGATTTAAAGAACACCAAGATGTTTCAGGCTGCAAGAGGGTGTTCATACCCACCTTCAAGTTTCCTCACTGAAAGCTGACTGATGCAGAGGATGCGAAGCTAGAAAGGAAGAGAAGGTAGCACCAAACAAGTTTTGGATTCTTCCTTTTGCTCTTTTACAATGAACTTGCCATATGAATATGGTACTTCTGCCCCCAGAGCTGCATTAGGCCCCCATCTAATCACTACTATAGCACACAGTACTCGTTCCTCTATCAGGAATATCAGCTCTGCCCACCCCCACTTTGTAACTTCTGTCAATCTGTCATTCACTCTTCAGAGTTTATTCAAGGATTTCCTTCTTTAGGGAGATTTTTCTGCCTACAGCCTTAATACTGAGGTTCTTCTGCTCTGGACTCCCTATACATTACCTTACAGAAATACCTATATATTATTCTATATGTGTTACATTTTAGTTTGATGGCATAGAGTACAAAACCCTAAAATAACAGTGGCTTAAACAAGATAGAAATTTATTTTTCATGTTAAGGAACAAAGTGTGGGTATGCAGTCCAGATTGGCAAAGCTGTTTCCTGGTACCATCAGAGACCTAGGCTCCTGTTCTCTATCACACCAGCACATGGCTTCCATCCTTAAGTCCACCCCATGTTTCAAGATGGCTACTGGAATTTCAGGTCAGGCAAAGGAAGGAAGAGAGGACACTGGAAAAGCTAGCCCCCTCTCCCACTGTTGTTGGTGTTAGGTGCCATGAAGTTGTTGTCTGACTCATAGTGACCCTATGTACAACAGGCAAAACACTATTGTCAGTGCTTCTCTGCTATTCATAGGGTTTTCAATGGCAGATTGATTTTTGGGAGTGGGTTGCTGGGTTCTTCTCCCAAGCCTACAGCACATGGTGTTCCCAGGTGGTCTCCCATCTAAGTAGTAACCAGGCCCAACCCTGCCTTGCTTCTGAGATCTGACAGGATTGGATGCCACACTGGTATGCCACAGTGCTACGGCTGCTGAGTTGGCTTCTTTGGGGCACTCCTTGGAAGTCTACATAACACATTTCTATTTACACCTCCCCAGACAGAGTGTGGTCACACTTAGCAATGCAGCAAGTAGTCAAATAGAATTTGGTATTCTTGAATATCACAAGCCCACATATAAACTGCGGTTCAATTTTTAAGGAAGAAATGGGAAAGCAGATGTTGGGGTAGGTAACTAGTGGCTTCTAAATCACAACTATATTGTCACCTAGAGTTATTTTTTTTTAGATCTGTCTTGCCTCTGAGCTATAAGCTTCTTAAGATCCAGGACTGGATTTTATCACCTGTAGATTGAAGTGATTTACAGCCGTACCACCTTGGTGTCCAATCCCATCTGATCTCAGAAGCTAAGCAGGGTTGAGCCGCCTGGATGGGAGACTGCCTGGGGATACCAGGTGCTGTAGGCTTAGGAGGAGGAACTAGTAGCCCACTTTCAAAACAGTTGGCCATTGAAAACCCTATGAATAGCAGAGAAGCACTGACAATAGTGCTAAGCATAGCACAATGTTGGGGACAGTGTTTCATTCTGTTGTATATAGGGTTGCTATGAGTCAGACCCAGCTCAATGGCACCTAACAACAACAGACTGACATCTTGTACAGTGCCCAGCACAAGGGCAGGGAAGATGCCTGCTCTGCTCATCATGTTCATTGGTGCTCACACAGAATTGAGATTCAAAAAATGCTGATGTAGAAATGAATTTAAAAAGTCAATTCAACAAGCATTTATTATATGCCATCTATTTTTAAGACACTGGAAATAAATAAGATTGGTATCAAGCAAAAGGCTGAACCTATAGCTTATAAATATTTCTTGGAGGTAGGAAAGACCTAATCAAGCCAAGGTGCTATTGGAGAATCTAACCAACATGTAAATCCCAGGAAGAATTTTACCTTGTCAGCATCCCCACCTCTCTTGACTGAGAACCCTCTGTCAATTTCTGCTTCTCTCTGTTCACCAAAACCAGAGAGACATCCATGGAGGAGGGAAAAGGGGCTAAATGATTTGCCTGCTACTGATATGTTTAGAGAAAAAAACAAATCATCTGACTGTAAGACCATTGCATTGAATAAATAAGTCTATTAAACTACTGACAACATTGCTTGTTCATTGCAAATTCCAATTGACAAGTTATTAATAATCAGTGAATATCTTTTAATGGACATCTGGTTATTGTTTCCTCCTAAACTTCACCACTCGTCAGCCAGAAAACCATCTCGCTCTGGTGATCTAACCAATAGGTATCAACCAGAAAACATTTCCCGTTAAATAGGAGCTTTCTAAGGAAACACATAGGTAGCAAAAATTGAGTAACTAGCACCAATTGGCCATGGGGTGAACCTCTCATGCATATAACCAAAACTAAGTTCTAAAAACTATCCAGATGGCTTGTTTTATAGAACGATGTGTGGCAGTCCCAGAGCTCTGAGGACATGGATGCTTTTGGACTATTGAAATAATTTGTCATTTGTACAACATGGACTCAGTTAAAAAAGTAACTACAAAAGAGTTATTAAATTGTTGGCCTAGCCAAGTACAGTGGTGCATGCCTGTAATCCCAGTGGCTCAGGAGGCAGAGGTAGGAGGATCACAAGTTTGGGACCAGAGACAGTCTGCATAATTTGGCGAGACCTTGTCTCAAAAAAGTAAAGAAAAATGGGCTAGGGATGCAGCTCAGTGGTCCAGCACTTGCAAAGCATGCAAGTGTGAAGCTCTGGGTTCAACCCCTAGTACCGCAAAAAAAAAAAAAAAAAATTGTTGGCCTAGTTATTCTACTTTGACTCCATGAAAAGTCTAGTTCACAAGATATTTTCATCATTTGAATAATCTTTTAAAGGTATATATGGTTTCAAAAATGTACCATGTAACAAAATATAAGGACAGGCATTTTCAATTTTTGATTACTAAATCTGAAGCCCTATGAAATGGAACCTAATATGGCCTCTGTTTTAAATGTCCATATTTATTGTCCATTTTATCCTCGGGGCAAGGCCTACTCCAGAGACATTTTGAGCTCATCAAATATGTAAATTGTTTTTCAAACACTTTGGGGTTACCACAAAACCTAAATTGTTTTTAGCCAACCAAGCACTCTCTTTTTGGTTTCAAAAGCTGATTGTAACTTTTTTTTCAAGAACATTTAATTCAGATGTTTCTGATTCACTTGCACTTAAATAATTAAATCGCTATTTTGCAAGAACTCATTGGTGTGCAAGAAAGCTCTTGAGTCTCTTGTCTAAGCCTCTTTAAATCTGTTTTCTGAAAAACAGGAAGTCTTGCTTTGCCAAGAGTAACTCAAACGTGCAGTGGCACATTTGGATTGAAAGTCTGATTGCAAAGCAAACCCAGAACCATCATTATGGAGAGGGTGCACTGTGTGGAGGTCTCTTCTGCCCTCTCTACCTCCAGAAGGTTTGCTAAAAACTTGCTTCTAACCCAGGTAGATTTCCAACCCAAGATGCTGGGAAGAGAAAAGTGAAGACTCATGAACAAGAGTGGGAGCTCTGGAGGCTGTTGATATTGTTAATGATAATCTTGCTCTAGGTGATTTCCCATCATCATTAGGGTGGCTTTTTAGGGGAGGGAACTAATGAGCCATGGAAGTTCACAAGCATATTCCCAGGAACCCACAGTTGCCTATCAGGTTTTTTTTTTTTTTTTCCCCCCGAGGATGGGATTACTTAAATCAAAATCTTCTATAAGAATATGTTGTTGTTGTTGTTGTTGTTGTTGTTATTGTTGTTAGGTGCTGTCAAATCAGTATCCAATTATAGGACCCTACCTACAATAGGCAAAACACTTGTCAGTGCTTCTCTGCTATTCATAGGATTTTCAATGGTAGACTGATTTTTGGGAGAGGGTTGCCAGGTTCTTCTCCCAAGCCTACAGTATCTGATGTTCCCAGGTAGCCTCCCATCCAAGTACTAACCAGGCCTGACCCTGCTTAGCTTCTGAGATCTGACGGGATTGGATGCCATAGTGCTATGGCTACAGGCCTATAAGAACATAGGAGATATAAACTTTTTTATCTTATGAAAAATTCTATAAGTATATTCTGGGTCATCTAGATTACCATCTTGGAGCAATACAGTTGTACATATGCATTTTTGTTAGAGATCACCAACTACATGAACTAGTCCTACCTCAACCAGTCCCTCCTAATGAGTAAGGGACTGATTTCCCCCTCCCCATCCAAACCAACACTATGGTTGTAAAGATTCAGTAGAATAACACATTGATGAAAAACTGGTACATTGGAGGCACTCCATTAATGGTACATATTATTATAGTGTAGACTTTCATACAACACATGACATTCAACAAGGTATGCTGTTACCACTTCTTAAAGGGAATCATTGAAAATAGACTTATGAGGTGCATCTAAATATATCCTCAGCTAGGTCTTATCTCTTTTTTGAACTTTTCTGGTTGCTATGGTATCCAGAAGATACCCAATGGCCTTTAGCAAATTCTCACCTCCAGCCAGCCTTCCAGATGATATAAGGGAAGTCTAATCCTCCAGTTGTTGGCAATGAATATTTCTAGGGTCCACTGGGAAGTGGTATCAAAACTCCTATAACATAATTTAGACTACTTCATATTAACAAAAGAAGCTCTCCTTAAAATCTTGAGGTTGATAACGCTAGCACCTGTGTCTTTGAAGAAAGAACAATCCTCTATTCATCTGATAGTATTCTCTCTGGCTTACAAATAAATACTTCGGCCTTGAAGGAGTCTGGGGATTGTCATTAAACATTAAAAGTGCACCATTGACAAAGGGTGACTGAATTTAAGACAATAAAAGGATTGTTTAGGATTCCACTGGTAGATACAATTGAATAAATATACATTGAGCACCATGGTGCCAGTCACTGTGATGGATGTCCCTGGAAACAGAAAAGAAGGCCCCTGTCTTCAGGTTGAATAGGCTTGAGGAAAACAGATAAGACAGTAGTTAATAAAACAAGGTAGAATATTAAAAATACCACGAGAGGCACATAAAAAGGTCTAAGGTAAAATGAAGGGTTATGGAGGATAGTTGACATTGGAAATGTGTCTAGAAATAGTGCTAGTATTGATGAAGTAACTGTGAAAGATAATTGAATTTGTCTGCTTTCTACACTAAACTGTTTCCTAGCTGAGGTTTTAGCCTGTAGACATAGCACTGTGGTATCTGATCCCATCAGATCTCAGAAGCTAAGCAGGGCAGGGCCTGGTTAGTACTTGGATGTGAGGCCACCTGGGAACACCAGGTGCTGTAGGCTTGGAAGAAGGACCTGGCAACCCTCTGTCAAAAATCAATCTGCCATTGAAAATCCTATGGATAGCAGAGAAGCACTGACAATAGTATTTCACCTGTTCTACATAGGGTCACTATGAGTCGCATACTGACTGGATGGCACCCAACAATAACAACAACAACACAAGTTGAGGGTTTGGACAGTATCTTTGTATCCTATGCCTGGGGTATACCAAATGCTGATTCATGTTGAATTAATTTATACTTGGAAGTTACCAATCAAGGTTAAATAAGCAAATACAATATGCCAAATTAACTAACTTTGGGGAAAGAACATACCACTTGCCCTCCTCACCTACCAGGTAGGAAAATGCAAGCCCAGAGAATGGGCTAATGGGGCTGAATCTTGTCAATCCCCTCATCTCCACTGACTTCTCAATGCCACCGTGGAGGTAATTGACTGCTCTGTGAAGAAACCTGACTACAGATGAGAAGACCTCGAAGTGGGCTGTGATCCTAATGGCTCAGGCCTGGCTGGGAGAGGCTGGTACAGAGGTCAGGGGCATGGAGCACCCCCAGAGGCCTTGAGCCACAGCAACAAGGGTGCAAAGATAAGGTAGAGAAGGAGGAGAGGGAAGCTCAGGGTCACTGAAAGGATTGTTTTGCTTTATTGTATTTTGTTTTATTTTTTTACAACTGATATCCACATTTCAAAACAAAAGAATAAGACTTCTGGTAGATTTCCTCAAAGGCAACTACACAGAGATTTACCAAAGCCTTGCCCCAGGAGTTGGTTTAGATAAACAAGGGCATTGGAAAGCTGTGTAATCTAAACTTTTCCCTCCAGTTTATGGCAGCATTTTAGCTGCCAATAAGTAGATGTGCTTTTTGTTTCCAAAAATAAAAAGTGATTATACTCTTTCTACCCAAGTCTACCCTTGGCGACTCCATGGACCATCACAAACAGAAGAGGAGGGATGCACTTTGTGGTGTTGTTTTTGGAAAGCTCCTGTTTAGAAGACTCTTGAGGGTATGCTGTCATGGAGGGGCTGGCTGCTGTGGGCAGGCAGTGACCACCTAATGGAGCCCCTGGAAGTCTCCTGCCATGGACACATGGCTTCCATTAGTCAAGAGCTCACTGTCTTTCTGACCTGGAGTTCCCTCCCATTGATGTGTACATCTGATGCTTCTCTAGGCTAGGGATGAAGGTAAAGGAGGAAAAACATGGTCAATTGGATATATCGTCTGTAACTGAGGAGAAAAAAAATCCTAGCTTAACATCATGAGGACTTGGAAATGTCTCAGTCTGTTTTCTATAACAATATCTGAGACTGGGTAATTTATAAAAGAAAAAAAGGTTATTTAGGCCTATGGACCTGAGGGCTGGGCAGTTCAATGGCACTGTCATGGTACCTGTTGAGGGTATCATAACAGAAGGTGAAAGAGCAAGGAAATGCATGTGGGAGAGACAAAACATGGGAGGCAGCCTCACTTTTTAACAACCCGCTCTCAGTAACTAATGCAGTCCCACAAAAAAGGCATTAATGTCTCCTTATGATAAATTTACTTGTTAAAGGCTCCATCTCCCAATACCACCACAATGGCAATCAAATTTCAGCATGAGTTTTACAAGGGGACAAACCATATTCAAACCATAGCACCATCTTTCTCCTGAAATTGTAGTAACTATGGGAAGATCTGGCATTCTCATTCCAAATCATTCTTATCCATTCCTCACAAGTCCACAGTTTGTCTTCTATTCAGGGTGACCAATTTGTCCCAGTTTGCCTGGAGTTTCCTAATTTCCTCAAAGGCCCACACTACTAATGTCTTTTAACTAGTTATGGAAATAGGAAATCAGCAAGGTAGGAAGGAGAACATCAGGTTGCCTCAGCAGGCACTATTCAGAATTCTCCAAGAGGCAAGAATATCTTCCTCTAGTCAATGGAAATTAGAAAATCAGTATAAAATATCAGGAGTCCTAATATAGTCTGTTGCAGAAGGTTTTGAGAATCTTGCACTTGATATGACTTGTGCAATAATTCTATAATTCCCTATTGTTTATGATCTCTTTTCACCCTTATTTTCACATTTCAAAAGTTGATTTTCTTCTAAATTAGTGGTACTGGTGAAATGCTCCTGTTTGCATCACTACAGTCCTCACTTCAGGGGTCAATTGCCTTCTCCTCTGTCTGATCTGCCCACCTTCCTCTTGTAAGGACCAGTGTGATGAAGCTGGGCCCGCCAAACAATCCAGGATAATGGTCCCATTGCATGACCCTCAACTTAATGGCACCTGCAAAATCTCTTTTCCCAGGTAAGGTAGCATATTCATGGGATCTGTAGGTAAGGACCTGGACATTCTTCATGGTAGGGGGTGGGGGTGCATTATTCAGACTCCAAAGGAGAATAAAGGCTAGAAGTGGGAAAGGAAGTGGGGTATGGGTTAGCAAACCAAGATGACTTGGTCTCTTCATTAGCAACAGGTGAGATCTCCTCCTGAGAGTTACACCTATTGCCCTTCTACCTGTGTAACAGAAGTTAATGTTTCCCCATGCATGTTTAAGTGCAGAATGCTAGACATTCCCTCTGTGCCTTTAAGGTGGGGCCAAACCTTCACCCAAACTCCAGTAGACAACTAAACTTTCTAATTTGAGTATTAGAAACAAAATCATTAAATTGACACATACAGGAAAGAAGAGAGCTAAATTTAGGGGTTTAAAATGTGAATGGGTCATTGTTCTTCTTTCATCAGTTGCTATCCCTAGGTTTGCTCATAGTTGTAGAATTTTAGGTCAAATACTTAATTTTATTAAGGATAAATGCTGAAGAAAAAAACACATACACACCTACACACAAATTATAGAGCTGGACTTGAACCACTAAGTGTGTTGAGTGGTATGGATAAAATTATTCAGTTATTTTATATCATACACAAATATTTTAAGACACAAAATTCCCAAAGTCACTGGTGTGAGGGCTTTGTCAATGTCTTACCAGAAATTCAAGGATGCACTTCATCATCCAGCCACTAGGCAGTCTGAGGCTGTCTTGCAGTCTGTTATCCCCAATGATCTAAGGAAAATTAGACAGTGTCTTGATGGGAAGGACACTTTTTTCAGAAAGGAGAGGTCCCCATTTCTATAAAACTACAACCTTGCCCAAAAAGGAAGGGATCCTCCAGATCTGGTTATAAAGCTTTTCATGCAGGACATTTGGTGTAGAGATAAACAAAAGCCTCACTTATATATGGTAGATTTTTCCCTCCCATATAAGTACATTTAAAATCTTTTAAACAGTCAATTCCTGCAATAGGTGTAAGTGCCAACATGAGAAAAGCTAAGTTACTGATTTTCACCTTGCCCATGTCTACAAAGAAAAACAAAGATTTTTTTTCATGTGTGTAAGAATCCCCAAATTTAGCCAAGACTGGAATTTCACTGCTTTTATTTTTATAGCAGCAGTGTTTTGCCCATGGTTTGGGGGTGGGAGGAGGAGGAAAGAAACAGGGAAAAGAGACAATTTGCCAAAGAGTAGGAGACAGGGCTAGGAAATGGTAGAAATAACAAGAAGCTTTCGATTTTCATCCTGAGAGATTTGGTCAGTAATTTGGTCAAGCCTGTATAAGGATGTTAAATAATGCTGAGACAGGGACCTTGAAAAGTCACCTTTTGTTTTTGTGGAAAAAGGAGAGAGGAAATTGAGGTGAACTGCTAAATGTTTCATATTTTCATGAAACCAGCAAAAGAGAAGGTCCTCTCTGGCCGCCAGTGCAAATGTTTTTGTAAAGTTCAACTGCCAAGTGTCCTTTGGTGCCTGCCAGTTTTCATAATTGAAAGATACCTTTTTTATATGAACTCCTTGGCTTTCTATTGGGTGACAGCAGCCTTTCCACATTCAGGTCATTCTCTTCCCTCCAACAGGACTCAGTTCCTTCAGGGACTTCGCTGAAGATGGGCAACATTAAAAGGCAATCACCATGAAGACAGTACTCAGCAGCATTATTTTAGATCAAATGGATTTTTCATATTTTAGCACTTTTTACACTATAAAACTACATAATTAAATGCAAATCAATAATCTCTGAGCAGTATCATGCCATCAATTCACTCATAAGAATCTTATGGGTCTGCAACTAATAAAACCAAATCTCGCTTTCTTATTAAACTTTGTAGAAAACCTGAACTGGAAGAATAACCAACAGAAAGCCTGAACTGGAAGAATAACCAAATAAGCCAAGTGAAGGCAAACACCAATGTCTACAAGAAAACTATTATTTTTGTAGAGGGAAGGGCTGAAGAAAGACAACAAAAGTGTATTTTCCTTGCACTCCATCAAGACATTTAATAAAACTGCCATTCCTAACACACACTACTAGCTACTTTGGAATTGTTTTCACAGTTACTCAGCAGGAAACTAACATTTGAACCCACCAATCTTTTGAGTTGCACATTCAATTTTAAACTTTTTATTTAAAAAGCCTCAAGAATATCTATCACTCCAGGCAGAGGGATGATAATAACATTAAATTTTATGAATTATTACTTTCCAATCAAGGGTGACAGACTTGCTTATATGAACAGGGTGAGACTTTTCATAAGCGGCAGAGTTCTGTCCAAGTTCTCCTGATTCTATTTTGCCAAAGAAAGGAAAAGGATATTACATTTTAAAATAAAATTCTTCCAAATAAAACCCTACCAAAGCTTAATGTCTGAGAGTTCTTGTGGTGCCTTTATGTTGTAAATGCTGAGGTTTTATATTACTTATATAAGCTTTAGTCTCCCATAGAGCTGGCAAACAAAACCTAAGAATGCTGAAACAGCTGTAGTACTATATCTGAGTCATTTGGACCAAAACAGGCACGGGGACATGAAGCTGGAGAAGCGTTCCCTCTGCCCGCTGCAACTCTTTGTTTTTTATTTCAACTTCCAGACAAAGAACTAGTAATGGCTGCTAATCTCATGAAAACTCAGTGACTCATACAAACTGGATACTAAGCCAGGTACTTGCTAATATTTTTAAAGGGTCATTTCAAAGGAAGATTCTGGGTTCTTAGCACTAAATCTAATTCCTTAGAGGCTTTGATTCTATTATCATTATAAAGGGTGAATCTTACAGATATCCAAACAGCAAGTCACAGTCAACAAGAGAGGTATTCTAAATAAGAAAGCCAAACAAGGATGGCTGCTAATCCTCTACTTTAAACTGTATTTGTGCACACTCCCATTAATTTTAAGTTGATAACAAGACTGGCCTGAAGTTTGCTGAGCAAATCAAAGATGAAAAGAATTATAATTTAAATAGTTTAAGACAAACTGTTTCTTAAAATCTTTTAAAATAATTTAGAGGTATTTCTTCTACTATAAATAACTGACATGTTAATTGCAAATAATACTTTAGAATGACATGCTAATTATAAATAATGCTCATCTGTGGGTCTTCTGAGACCCCCAGGAGGAAACTGCTCTGTTTGTGTATATAGTTCAAGTTACCCAGTGTGTGAAAAGGCAGTAAACTCTCTCACTTTAAACACAGTTTATTAAAGCGTGTGTCTCACAAATTCAGGTTGCCTTGCTTCCATTAGTCTGAAATAGTAAATTTTTTATTGCAATTCTTTAGTGCACATTTATTCCCAGACCATAACTCATGGCAGGACAAGTTACTTGACCTCTGTTAGTCTAAATTTATTCCTCTATGGAAATAATATTACTCTTTTGATCAATGAGTTAATGCACATAAAGTGCTTAATAGGGTATGGAACAAAGGAGGCTCTCAGTAAATGATAGTTATTATTTATATCAGTTGCAATCATAGAAAAAGGATAAGGGAGACTTGAGTGATGACTTAAGCAACCAACTTAGAATTTTGCAGATTTTTGAACAGCAAATCTATTATCATTAAAGTGATTTTATAAGATGCCCAAAGAGAGTACCTATATAAGTCCAAGGGAGAAAGTAAATGATTTATTCAACAAATGCCATTTCCAATAATCCATCCATGTAGCTAGTCAGATACATCATCTGCACCCAGTGAGACTTAGCAAGTAAAGACTTGGCATCAGTGGAGATAGTCATATGCATAAGGAAAGCCACAGACATAGACTCAGACTAATCACTGAGATTAAGTCGCATTCCATCATGTCCCAGTCCACCCCCTCCTTCTCTATAGGCCAAGTCTCCAGATAAAAGGCTTGTGGCTCCTCAATCCAATTTTCTGGAATTCTCTTTTTACTTAATTCTCTAGGGCAGCTTTGCATCCACAGAATCTGAAAACTAGATAGGACCTTAATCCACAGGAATAACACATTCCAGGGTCAAAGAGGGAAGACTGCAAAAACAGCATAGAAGGGAGGAATTTTTTAAAAATTATAACAATACCAGGAGATTTCAATATCTTGTTTTCAATAATGAATACAACAACTAGACAAAAGAAAAACAAGAAAAATAAGAAAAACTAACAGACATCTATGGATTACTCCACAACACAACAGCAGAACACACATTCTTCTCAAATGTTCATGGAATATTTTCTAAGATCCACTATACATTAGGCCATAAAATTTCCATAAATTTACAAATACTGAAATCATACCAAGTATGCTATCCAGTTACAGTGGAATGAAATTAGAAATCAATAACAAGAAACTATTTGAAAAAGTCACAAATATATGAAAATTAAGCAATATATTCCTAAATAATAAATGTGTCAAAGAAGAAATCACAAGGTAAACTAGGAAATACTTTGAAATGGATGAAAGTAGAAAAATAACATATCAAAACACTTAAGGAGTATAGCTAAAGCAGCACTACCTGGAAAATTTACAACTGTAAATACCTACTTTGAAAATGAAGATCTCAAAAATAAATTACCTTATACCTTAAAAAACTAGGACAATAAGAGCAAACTGAATAAAAAGCATGAGTGAAATATTAAAGAAAAATAAGTGAAATAGAGAAAACAAAAACAATAGGAAAAATCAATTAACCTAAAATTTCTTTAAAAAACAAATTTGACAAACTTCTAGCTAGAAAGAGCAAGAAAAAAAGATTTAAATTACTAAAATCAATTGCTAAATGTGAGGATGAAAGAGGGAACATCACAATCAACTTTACAGAAATAACAAAATTTTACTTATATAAAAAATAAAAATAATTATACTGGAATATTTTGAATAACTGTGTCCTAGCAAATTATATTACCTGGATGTAATGGGCCTAGTCCTACAAACACAATGAAACTAAAACTGATTTGGGAAGAAATAGAAAATCTAAATAAACCTGTGGAAGAGATTGAATTAGTAATCAAAACATTTCACAAATAGAAAAGCCCTAGACCAAGTGGCCTCACTCACAAATTCTACCAAATGTTTAAAGAACAATTAAGACTAATTCTTTGAAAACTCCTCCAAAACACAGAAGAGGCAATGTTTCCCAAATTATTCTCTGAAATCAGTGATACCCTGATATGAAAACCAAATATATTATAAGTAAACTAAATACATACCAATATCCTATATAAGTATAGATATAAAACTCTTCAACAAAATACTAGCACACTTAATTCACTGTGCAATATTTTTTAAAAGGATTATACTAAATGACCAATTGGAATTTATTCCAGGAATGCAAAGTTGGTTTGATATACCAAAATTGATCAATGTCAAAAATCATGTTCATAGAAAAAGGAGAAATCACAAGATCTTTTGAACAGACACATAAAAAGCATTAGATCAACTCCATGATTAAAATGATTCATGTAAACCAATTAACATGGTGCATACTTGTAATCCCACCAACTTGAGAAAGTGAGGCAAGAAGTCTCAAGTGGAGGCCAGAAGAGTGCATGCCACTTAGCAAGACCCTATCTCAAAATGCAAATAAAAGGCCGGAAGAATAGGGGTGTAGTTCAGTGGTAGAACACTTTCCTCACATACATGAGGCTCTGGGTTCACCCCTCCAGTATTGAAAAAAAAAAAAATTCATGTTAAGACAATCAACAAATTAGAATGGAAAGGAACTTCCTCTACTTGGTTTGCCTCAAAGAAAAATGAACAGCTACTAGTATTGTTAATGCTGAATGTCCTCCCACTTAGATCAGGAAAAAGATGTTCTATCTAACCACTTCTATTGAACATTGTACTGGAGTTTCTACTCACAGCAATTACTGAAAAAATAAATAAGCAGAAAGCATCCAAATTGGAAAGGAAGAAGTAAATCTATCTCTATTTGCTGATGATATCTTATATATAGAAAATTCCAAAGAATACACACACA